>PVIJ01015605.1:0-35845 GCA_004024925.1 Scalopus aquaticus
AGGGTGGGGGGTATGGACCGTGATTCCTTCAGAAAGGAAGGCACAGGGAGAGAAAGCCTCTTCCCCTGTCCCTTCTCCCCCTCGGGATGCCGTGTGTGCGGATGCGGGCATCAGGCTGGGGAGACCACCCCAAGAACACAGAACGACCAACGCTGGACAGAAGGCGGGCACACGGGGGCTGCAACAGGAGAGCGCCTGCCCACGCGCAAAGGTGCCAGTGAGCTGCTGCCCCGGCCGTGGACGTGTCTCCTCCTCACTCTGCGGTGAGACCATGAGCGATCTCCCACTCGGCCAACACCCACCAGGCCTTTGCCACTGCAGCCGGATGCGTCCCTGCTGACAGAGCGCCTCACAGAGCGAGCCCGCAACGCCGTCAGGCACCTAAAGTGCTTGGTGCCCTGCTGGCACTCACTCAGTGCTGGCACAGGAGCATTAACACGATCAAGGGAGCTGCTCAAGGTCACACCGCAGCTGCTACATCCCAGGGCACAAAGCGAAGGGGCCAGCAGCGGATGCGGGGTCCGTCTCGCCCCCGCCTTGCCACCTCTGTGCAAGCCAACGGCAGCTGCGGGGGGTGGGCCGGGGGGCTGCTGCTGTGCCCTCAGATGGCTGCAACCCGGCTGCGGGTGGCATCAAAGACCCAAGGGAGAAAGGGGCAGAGGGGTGCAGCAGGAGTGGGAGTCTTTCCACAGCTATAAAACACACCTGAAGAACAGCTCGGGCCCACTTCCCAATGGCCAGCCCCAGCGCCAGGTGGCACTGGCACTGCCTTTGCCATGTCCTCCACCACCTGCACTAGTCCTTACTTTGCACTTTTCTGCAACTTTTATTTTGGCTTACATTCCAAGGCCGGCCTCACCCAAAACAGAAATAGCCATGAGATATTGGGTTTGACGTGCTATTGAAATTCCTTTCCTGTGATGCATAAAAATAAAATATGACGATTAAAATGTTTAAAGTATTTATTCATACACCACCTTAAATTACCTAGGGGGGATCATCTGACCTTGGGCAACCTGTGCCTGTGGCAATAAGACATCCCCATCCCCCAGCAGTCTCCTGCCCCTTCCCTCCTCTGGGCAGCCTTTCAATTACATCCTAGAAACACAAAGGGTTGACTGCTGGCCCATGACAACCCTCCCCCAAACTCCCTCCTAAGGACTCTGTTGCCCCGGATGTGTCTACTACGGTCTGCAAGTCCCACTTGCGTGGCCTTTAGGAAGGATTACTCACACGGCCAGTGTGCGCCCGGCCTTCTTTCTTGCCAGGTGCTGCTTTAGGGACTTTATATAAATCAACTCACGATCCCCACATGACTCCATGTAAAATGGGTGGAATCACCCCAATTCATGGACAAAAGAACTGAGGTTCAGCGGGATTAAGTCACTCACTCAAGGGTCCACAGCGTGTTCACCACGGGTGACACAGCCAGGTTAGAGCCCAGGTGACTGATAAATGACAGGCGCTGAGTCTGAGGAACTCTCCAGAGTCGTGAGTGGGAGCACCTGGGTCCGGGCCTGGATAGCTGAGTTGGCATGGAGCCAGCAGTGAGGGACCACAGACGGAACCCTGCTTCACTGTCTGGGGCCCCCCTGGATCTCCATTCCCGGCTTCTTCACTGCCCCCTTTTAGCTCATGTGCTTCATCCCGAGAAGCCAAGTCTCCTCAGAAGGTGAGAGTCCGGGACACAACCAAAGGAGTCCTGGGGCCTGTCTCTCGCCCAGAGAGTTCCAAATCAACCCACCATCAACCCACGTCTTTCTGTGCAAGGTTTCTCCTCACCTGCGCGCTGGGCCTCAGGCCCACGTTCCTAAGCGACCACTATAATAGCGACAGCTTCGCTTCCAGGGCTCCCGTGAGTGCCAGGCCCTGTGTTAAACGCTTCACATACGGACTCACCGAACGCCGCGGCATCCCAGGCGGCAGGGACGAAGCTTCGCCTCTGTTTTAGAATGAGGAAGTGCAGGAAGGGCAGAGCCACCGACCCGAGGCCACGGAGCTGGGGGTAGCGGTTCCAGGCACGCCTTGCCTTGCCCCATCGACGCGGCCTCCCAACACACTCTCCCAGTACTGAGCATCAGCGGGTACCAGGCCCCGGGCCTAACACTTTCCACAGATGACCTCAGTGAAATGCCAGTCCACCCCACCCTCACACCTCGATGAAGTCAGTATTATGAAAATGAGGAGCCTGAATCTCAGAGAGGTGAAGTCACCTGCCCAAGGTCACACAGCCTGTGCGGGTGGAGCCGGGACACAGCCACCTACAGCATGACTCCAAGCCAGAGCGTCGCAGCTCCACAGTCTCACACCCAAACGCCGAAGCTCCCAAATCTCTGCCCTGTTCGCAGCAAGCCCCTCAGCAAAATCAGTCTCCAACTGAGACCAGGGAGACCGCCCTCGGCCGGCTGGTCCTAAGAGCCCCACACAGCTCAGCAGCGGCAGCCCCCGGGACCCGCTGGTCTGTGCAGTGCCCCCTCCAGGAGTGGGTCCATTGAACGCACATGCAGGTGGGGACCAGGAGCCGGGCCAGGGCTTTCCAGGGTGATGGTGACTGACCGGGGCACCGTCCGCTCCCCAGCAGGTCTGCTCACCGCCCCCGCTGTCCACAGAGCGCTGGAGTGTGGACTCTGAAGCCAGATGTCCAGGGTCCAAATGCCAGCTCGCCCGGGGGTGGGACCCCACAGCAGCTACCTCCCCTCTCTGCACATTTCCTCACCTTAAAAAGGGGGCCATGATGTCACCGGGTGGTTGGGGGAACACAGAGAAGGGCTGGCCACACGCTTGCGGCGGTGAGTGTGCGTGGCCCGACTGGACGGGGGCCCCTGGAGAGCAGCAATGCTCGTAGGCCTCTGAGACCCGCGACCCTGCCGCAGCGACACGGCGGGGAATAGCAGACGCTCTCAAAGGGACCCCACTGGCCTGCTGGGGGCAAAGGGCACATTAGCTGAACAGGGTTCCTGCTTCCTGCTGACCAGCTGTGATTACAGTCCACTGGCGATTATTTGGCCTGACCGCCAGTCTGTTTATTCTGCATTCCTGCCCCAGCCAGAATGGAGTTCCGTGGTGGCAAGGCCAGCGGCCCCACCCACAGGACCTGGCTCGACATGGGGCTCAGTAAATGTTCTCTCCACGCCAGGGTCCCGGGAGAAGAGAATCCCCTAACTGTCTCATTTGCCACTGTCCCCCTTAGAGACCTGACACGCAAAGGGGGGTCCTAAAGAAATAATGAGGGAGGGGAGGAGGGTTCCGGATGCCTTTTATGAGAGCACCCACCGCCTGCCAGACCTAAATCAAACCAAAAAGATGCCTCCAGCCTTGTCCCCGGCATCCAGTAATGCAGCCCATCTGGTCGCAGACTGAGAAATGACTTAGAAACACTCACAGCAGCTAAGCAAGCGCGGCGGGAAGGAAGGGGACGCGCAGATGAAACAGGCCTTGGCCCCGCTCCAGAATCCGGCTGGGCACACTCCACAGATGCCACCTCCCTGGCTGGGCCTCACACGGAATCCTAAGCACGAGAGCTCCACCCAAAAAAAAGACACCAGCAGGCCAAAGGGCCAGGTGGGCCCCCCAGCTATCTTTCTGAGTAACACCCACAAACCTGGGGGTGGGGAGGGGAGAGGCCCAAAGGCTCCCGTCTCCAAGTCCGGCTCAGTCCGGCCCCAGCACCCACGCCCTGGACACCCGAGGCCCGTCTGCATGTGCCTCGGCACAGTGACAGAGCGAGTGAGAGGCGCCAACCTGAGCAGCAAGGTCCGGGGCGCACCCTGACCCAGCTAGAGCTAAAGCGGCCCTGCCCTCAGGCTGGGGCCCCCGTCAGCAGAGCCGGCCCCAGGATTTTCAGGCACAGCTAAGCGTCAAGGCTTTAGGCCACGGGTTAAGTAGGGGTGATCTGCCACCCCTACGGCAAGGGACACTTGCAGGTATTTTTGATAGTCAGGATTTTGGGGGGGCACTGGGTTTTACCGCTGGCATCCAGCTGTGGTGGCCAGGGATGCTGCTGAACACCCCACACAAGGCACAGGACAGCCCCACAAACAGGAGTGACGCAGCCAAAAGACCACAGTGCTGAGGCCGGAAGACCCCCCCGCTGAGGTGCTCAAGCCACGGAAGACAGTGACGGTTGGGGACGTGTGAGATGCAATGAGCCTTCGCTGCAGGGGCCGGAAGTCGCTCAGCCCGAGGCACCCTGGGCCTCCCCAGTGTGGTCCAGCGGCAGCAGTAACCAGAGGCACGAGCATCGCCAGGGCTGCTCAAAAGACACACCCTCGGCCCCTCGCCGGGTCTCGGGATCAGAATCTGCATTTTCACAAGATTCCCAGGGACACTGAGGGACTGGAAACCCTGGAGGCGTGCTGGGGGCAGGGCAGGCCTAGGCAAGTTTCAACAGTGTCCCCCCTGCCCGCAACCCCCTCCGCGTCCCACGGAGCACCATACAGCACTGCTCTGCAGCAAGCTGTCTTTTGACCCGAGAGATGGGAACAGTGGCCACTGCGGAGGTGCCACACAGTCCCTCTCTCTGCGACCAGTTTCCTGACAACGCCCCGCCTCTTGGCATGAAATAGCCTGTCCCCTCCCTCCCAGGCAGGGCTGTACTGTGGCCCCGGCCTGGCTGTCTGCCAGACGCCAGGCTCCTAGTGAGAAGCAGGCTGATGTGGAGGAACAGGACTCAGACCCAAACATCTTAACGGCCGGCGAGAAACTGAAGGAGAGGAGCTCGTCTCGCGGTGGTTTCACCTAGTAAGGCGGTGATGATAATCGCCAGCACTCCCTATGAGCACGCCACTAAAGACAAGAATTACTCTCCCCATTCTACAGACGAGAAAGCTGAGGCAGGCACAGCAAGTTGCGTGCCCAAGGTCGTATGTGGCAGATGGTGAAGCGGAGCTGAGGCCCGGGCTCCAGGCTCCTGCCTGCTGCCCCACTGCAGGCAGCGCTGGGCCTTTAAAAATCTTCCTCACCTTCCTCGCAGAGGAGAGCGCCTCAGTCCCTACCCCTCTCCAAGCCTCCCTGCCCCAGAAGCAGGTTTGGTTGGGCGAGACTGTTTTCTGGCGTGTCTCCAGGGCAGCGAGCTTTCAGCTGTCCTACTTCAGGCTAGGGCATCAAGGCTCCCGCTCTGTGGGCCAGCGCGGCTGAGCTACCTTTGGGACGAAAACGCAAATTGCATTCTTGATTAGAAAGTGGAGACCCCGGCCACAGGGGAAGGGTCTCTTCCTCGTGGCCTGGAGTTCCTGGTCCAGGGCCTTAAGAGGGCTGGAACGAGCATGGCTTCTGGTCCCCTCCTCGCCTCTTTCTGAGGCTACAGTCAGCTCCCCAGAGCCTTTCTCTCCACAGACTGTGGAGTCAATGATGGAAGAAAGCGGAGGCTTCACAGAGCCAGCCCAGGGCCTACAAAGCCCTCCTACCGCATCTCACCCCTGCACACCCAACTCCAGCCAGGCTGGCCTCCTTTCTGTTCCTCCCACTTGCCACGCTTGCTCCTAGCTCAGGCCTTGCTGTTCTCTCTGCCAGGCGCCTTCTATTTTCCCCTACTTGCAGGCTGGCTCCTATTCATCAGTCAACCCTCAGATCCAAAGTCGCCTTGTTGACCCCTCTCTCTGAGGTGGCCCTCTTGCCACCACTCACACCCCAGTGTCCTGCTTTAGTTTCTTCACAGCACAACCATCACCCCAATATATTCTGTCTCCCCGCAACCATGCTCTCTGGGCAGGGTCTGGGTCTATCTTGTCCACGGTGTTCTTTGGGCTTACCAAAGAGTAGAAACCCTACAAATATTTGTGAATGAGTGCAAAGTCGTTTTATTTCTTGTCAGATTAATGAGGTGACTACGAGCTTCTTGAGGGCGCCCCAGGATGATATGTCCCGTGAGAGAGATCTGCGCCTTATTCCCCAGAGCAACAGGAACCATTTAACACTCACAACAGCCACAGTGTGGAGGGCGGAGTTTACTGCACACTGCAAGTGGCAGGTACTGCGAGGTGCTTTACAAGTTCAAAGCTCATTAAGAAGCCTTTGCCCAGTAACTTGCTATTTTGTCCCCTTCGATCTGCAGAGACGGTCACTGAGACTAACAAAAGTGAAGGCACTTGCCCAAGGTCACACTTCAGTGAGGGCCCAATACAAGGCAGGGCCGGCTTGGCCCGCCCTGCCCTGGGCACGGGGCTCAGGGCGGTGCTCCCCGAGGCTGTGGGCATCTGGAAAAGTGACTCATTGTTCTCAGGCGATTCAGCCAGGCGGTGTCTTTTCTCCCAAAGAACACAGCGTTTTTCACAACTCCAACTCTAATCATATCTATTTACAGCAGAGGCTCGCTGACGGGGCGGGATGTGAGGATGCCTGTCAGTGCCGAGCAGCCTCGGCTGCTCCCTGCTCGCCCTGACTGGAGCCCGTTTCCCTACAAACTTGAAGCTAAGACTCGCTTACTCTCACAGTCAAAACTACCACATGAGGGCCTCCCTGGTGGTGCAGGGGTTAAGTCTCAGCACTAGGAAGCTATCTGCAGCCACTGCAGCATGAGTTCGATCCCTGGGCAGGGAGCTTCCCACATGGCGCGGCAGACCTCTCCTGTCTCGCCCGCTGCTCCCCTCAGCAGTGTATTTCAGTGGATCCGCCTGTTCTGCTCCCCACTCTGTCTCTGGTGAATCCTCTCACACACACACCCCCACACCTCTGGCCTACACCCCAGCTCTTGTATGCATAAATAAATACATCTTTAAAAAAAAAAACTACCACGTGACTCCTCACAACAATGACTAAATCTTACATGGGCACGTGTGCCACCTAAATTCCAACTCCTTTAACCATCACAACCACCCTCTGGGTTATTCCACTTATCAGACAAGAAGGCCTGGGGGGTCCAGAGGAGGGCAGACCCTTGCCTAAGGTCACCCAGCTGCACTCGAAGCCCTGCGCCTGAGGCCCCGAGTAGGCTCCGTCACTGCCTCTACTGCCTCTCTGACCCTGGATCTGACGTCTACTCAGAAGAGAATGAGAAGTTCTGTTCATCTGCTTATTGTGCCACGTGAGTCACTGAGTCGTTCGTTCCTTCAGATGTGTGTTTAAACCTGCTAGAGGCAGGAGTTGGGACGGGGCTACGCGAAGTACATATGAGGTCCCGCCCCCCCAAACCTCTGGCTCAGGGGAACGATGAATGAAAGGCCAATTCATCACATCATACTTTTCCACTAAGACCAGGTATAGAAAAGGATGTCCCCTCACCCCGCTTTTCAACATCGTACTGAAAATCCCAGCTAAGCAAATAGGCAAGAAAAGGAAATAAACAAATTGGGAAGGAAGAAAAACACCTCCGTTCACAGTTGTAGGAAACCCCAAAGAACCAGAAAACACTCACCTCCCGGCACTAATAAGCAATCAGCAGCAAGCAAGATTGTAGGGTATGAGATTTAAATACAAAAATTAATCACTTTCCTATATACCAACAGATGGAATCTGAAATTAAAAATACAGTCATTTATATGAGCACCCCCAAAATGAAATATTTAGCTATAAGTAACGAAATATGTACAAAGGCAAGATGAAGAAAGTTAATTAAAAATTCTGATGGACCTCCCTGGTGGCACAGCAGTTGAGCGCTGCGCTGTGGAGCTGTCGGCAGCACGCGATGAGAGTTCGACGCCCAGCCGGGGAGAATCCCACATGGTGCGGCAGACCTCTCCTGCCTCACCCGCTGCTCCCCTCAGCAGTGTACTTCTGATCTGCCTGTTCTGCCCCCCACTCTGTCTCTGGTGAGCCCTCTCGCCACCCCACCCCTCTGACCTATACCCCAGCTTGTATGTATAAATAAATAAATCTTTAAAAAAAAATTCTGATGAAAGATTTCAAAGAACTAAATAAATGAAAAGATATCCCATGTTCATAAATAGCAAAGTTCAATCACTAAGATCTCAGTTCTTTTCAACCTGACTTATAGATTCAACACATTCGCAATCCAACTCAGAGCAAGTTATTTTGTGGACACTGACAACTAGCTTTTAAAGTCCATATGAAGAGTCAAAAAGACCAAGAATAGCTAACACAACAGAACAAAGTCAGAGGGCAGACTCTAATCAAAACTCACTGCAAAGCTACAGTAATCAAAAGAGCATGGCACTGATGAAAGAGTAGACCAAAGAGCAATGGAACCAAAGAGTCAGCCAGAAATAGACCCACATAAACACAATCAACCGACAACTGACAAAGTAGGAAAGGTAATCCAATGGAGCAAAGAGAATCTTCTCAACAAATAGTGCTGGAACAACTGGACAGTTATGTGCCAAAAAAGTCACCCAGGTACAGGCCTTACACCTTTCACTAAAGTTAACAACTCAAATGAGTTGACCCAAGCACCTGCCGGCACGCAGTGAACACGCAACAGATGCGACCTGTTATTATCTCCAGCACCCTGGACAGTATCCGACACACAGTAGGCACTCCCTGGTCCCAAGGGGTCCTGTCCTCTACAAAGAGAGGCCCTCCCCAAGGGAGGAGGTAACCCAGAGGCCTCTGGGAAGCAATGGGATCTTCCACGAGGCCAGCAGACAAGCAGGTAAACAGATGGGCCCGAGAAACTGGTTCTGCAGCCTTGCCCGGGTGCTTCGGCCCAGTTCCCAGAGCCTGCTCCAGACTTTGATCTAGGAGGTTTAATTGTTTCCCCCTCAGACAACTCCAACTCAAGAGGCTTTACAACGGTGTCCCTCACAACCTTCCTTCCAGCACTTCAGGGTGGGCCCAGCTTGGGTGCCACATGCCATGGGTCACTTTCTGCAAATTGACAAGGACACGCGTGCTAGGAGGAGCCCGTGACGGCCAGGTGGGACAAAGGAGACATGTGCTCGCACGTGTTGACGGAGCACGACTGCCACTCTAGTTGTATTCACTCTGTAGAAAGGAAAATCCCATGGCCTTTCTTGAAGCTAAGAGAGGTCACGTGACTTTAAATGGCTAATGACATATAAAGAGAAGTCTGGTAGGGCTATGATTCCTGCCTGAACAGACAATTCTTTGCTCCGAGTATTTGCAGGAAGGTGTTCTTTGGAAAAGGTGAGTTGTTTCTGCTTATGATGGGAACTGCTCTCAGGAAATGGTGGTGGCGCTGCCATCACTGTCACTGGAGTTCCCTAGTCCACTGCAGAGACTTCCCAGGGCAAAGCAGAGGGTGCACAGTGACAGCAATCACAACAGCAGGGCCTCCCTGGTGGCGCAATGGGTTGAGCGCAGCACTGTGGGGCTATCCAGAGCCACTGCAGCACTAGTTCGATCCCCAGCCAGGGAGATTACCACATGGCGCAGCAGACCACTACTGCCCGTCTGCTGCTCCCTCAGCAGCGGACTTCAGTGGATCCACCTGTTCTGCTCCCCACTCTGTCTCTGGTGAATTGTCTCACCACCCCAAACCTCTGGCCTATTCCCCAGCTTGCATGAATAAATAAATAAATCTTAAAAAAAAAAAAACACAACAGCAGCTGCCACCCATGGTGTCACTACTTGCTGGGTGCTATTTCATGGCCTTACAAATGTTTCCTCATTTCATCCTCAGCACGGGACCACCAGGCAGACATCACCCTCTCTCTGTATAGATAAGTCAAGCACAGAGAGATTAAGACAGTAAGGGGCAGAGGGGGTGTTAGAACCCAGGCGACTGGGCTCCGTCATCAGAACTCTTAGGCATGAGCCACACTAACCAAGCACAAGCCCAAGCCAACCTGTAAAACTAACCTAAGGCATCACTACCACGCACTGAAGACAGCGATGCGGCGACCTAGGGAGTGAGCACGGCGTGCGTGTTCATCTGCCCAACACCCCTGTGGTTGGGCCCTGACTGTCTGGAGAAGAGATGACAGGTTGTGGAACTTGTCCCGAGTCACGAGATCAGTCGCTGAGGACCTGAAGGCCAGAGGCACAGGCCTGCAAGCCCCAAGGCAACAGATCAGACCTTGCCAGAACAACTCATAGGAAAAAATTTCTTTCACTATTAAACACAGCTAATAACCTGCTCTCAAGGACATTCTTGGTTTCTCCTTGGTTACACGTGATAAAGGCCACAGAGCATTTGACCACAGGGAAGAGTAGGCACAGAGGGAAACAGAGCAGAACCCCACGCCCAGGTGCTCTGAGGAACAAGGCCACGGTCCCTCCCCTGCCCGCCGGCCCTGACAGCCAGAGCAGGCCCCCCCTCCCGTGCGTGTTTCAGCCTCACAGGCCTTCCCTCTGCTCTGGAGGAAGTCAAGCGCCCCAGGACCCCGGCACATGCGGTTCCTGCTGCTCCCTCTGTCTAGGAGGCTCTTCCTCATGCTTCCCCCACTCCTGTACACACCTCTCTGTCCCCCAATTAACTGGTCCCCATGCTTCAGTGTTCAGCCACTGGCTGCATAAAGAGATCTCCAGGAAGTGCCGTTAAGTAAGAAAACAAACAAACCACCCCAGGTGCAGGAGGGCAGGGTGTGGAATAGGCTACAATTTGTTTATAAAAAAGGAGGGGAGATTAAAACAGATGTTCATGTTTGCATGAAGAAACAGGAGGCTATGCAGGGCACTAACACAATTGATGAATTCAGGGTGGAGCAGCAAGGTGGGTCGGGAAATGGGTCGGGAGAGAGACCTCTCTGTGTGTATGTCTGCACGCGCGCACACACACACACACACACACGCACGCACACAGAAACATGCACACAGAACTGACTTCGGAAGCATATAAACACTCAATCTACTTCTTAAAGGTGTCACAAACAAGAGCCAAGCAGGGAGACAGGCAGAGGGCCAGAGAAGGCTGTGAGCGCACACCTGCACGTGTCGGACCTCGGGACAGCTGGCGTCAGGTCCTGCCCGACCCCTCCACGGGCCTGTGGGTTTGGAGGGCAGGCCCAGATCTGCTCTGACTGCTGGCCACGGGCCGCCACACGGCTGGTGCCCAGCTAGGCTGACTTCCAGGGAGCGTGAGCGGCCGCACCAGCCAGATCTCCTCCAGCCCCACACCCCTGCGGCCCACAGCTCGAGCTGGCTTGCCTGTTTCCACGAAACAAGCATATGTGTGAGGGAAAACAGCAGCGCGAGAAGAGTGCTCTGCATCGCGCTGCTGCAGGAAGCGTGTGGTGTAGGGCCCAGCGAGCCGACTCTGTCAGTGGCCAGATAGTAAATATTTAAGTTCGGGGAGCCATATGGTCTCTGTTGCAAGCGCTCCTCTCTGCTGTCGGTGCGTGAAAGCAGCCACTGACAATCTATAACCGAGTGAGCTTGGCTGGGCTCCAGCAAACCTTTATTCAAGGACACCGAAACCTGAAGCTTGTATAATTGTATATATCGTGAAATAGTCTTTTGATTTTTTTCAACCATTAAAAAATGTGAAAACCACTCTTAGCTCCCGGGCCATACAGAAATGGGCAACGGGCCAGACCCGGCCCAGGGCTGCAGCGGCAGGCCCCGCGTGGCATGTGGCTGCCAAGTTTAGGTGCTTATTGTGCAGACTGGGGGCTTCTGAGGGGAGACAGGCCTGGTGGCTGCCACTCTGGAGGGCTCAGGGATGGAAGGGAAGTTGACTTTTCATTTTTCAATCATGTAGCAGGTACAAACTAAAAAGAAAATGCTTAGAAGCGATGGCTATGGAGAGAAAGGAAGCTGTGTTAGGAGCCGAAGCTCTGGCCTCAGAGCGAGGGTGGGGGGGGACAGAAGGCCCTCTCTTCCTCCCCCTATACTCAGCAGGCAGCTTATTTTACCTCCCTGAGCCTCGGCACCATGGGGACAATATTCGTGCTGGTCCCGGGGGCTGCTGTGAGGATTTCAGGGGTTCACCCTTTGCACAGTGCAAGGCTGTGGTCTTTCTTGGGAAGAGTCACTGGTGGGGGAAAGCCCTTTGTCCGAGGGGAGCCCGAAGCATAACCACTCTGTGAAATTCCCCTCGGGAGCTGCCCCGTCCCACAGCGAGGCATCCGACTGTCCACATAACAGAGGTCTTGTGACATGAGGAAGTGGATTTGTGTGAGCAGCCACATCCCCAGGCTGCATCCTGGAGCCACGTCCGCACATCCCGCTCAGAGGCAAAGGCAGCCAAGCTCCCCAACTCTGGGTCTGGCCCCAACGGTCACAGTGGGTGGGGTGCAGGGACGCAGATCTCTAAGCTTGTCCAGGGCCCACTGTGAGCAGGGACACGCGGGCCGACAACTCTCTGGACCTCACCGGAGGCCGCAGGTCCACACACGGGCTCCCTGTAAAACAACGGGCGGGGCCCGAGACCAGAGAGGTCCTTGCTGTGTGTTCCTGCGCACCTCCTGCATTTGTTTATTCATTCAACAAATATATATTAATCTCCTAAGGTCCAGACATTAGTTGTAACCACGACCTTCATTTTCCAGTAGTTTCCCTGAGCTCTGAGAACTGTCATCATACAGGGCCTCGGGGATCACCATGCCTCTGTGTCTTCTGTGCTCAGCACCGACAAATAAGCAACATTTATTGGGTCAAATGACGGAGCAAGGAAGACATTTGGGTTCTGGGCCCACCTGCTGTCTCTGTCTCAACTTTCCATGACAGAGAGCGGTTCACCTTTCCTGGGGACAACTGTCCCTCCCCAGTTCCTCCTAGCTGGAGGGAAGAAGCTGCCAAGCACAGGACAACACCCATCTACATGCTCCAAGCAAGGCCAATCAGTTGTTTTTGTTCAGGAATTTGAATTTCAAGCTACTGATAAAAATAATGATAACAATCATAACAGCAATAAAGTAAAAATAATAGCAACTCGTGCTTCTCGAGCCACTCCGCACTGACACACACTGGAGTCTCAAGTTACGGCTCCTCACGGGACCCCGTTTACCCCTCTTGCAGCTGACAGAGGCCCAGAAAGGTGGGCAAGCTGATGAATAAGCAGTGAGGCTGGGATCCATGCCAGGAGGCCAGCTACAGGGTAAGTCTCAACGCTGCCAGCTGCCAGCCTCCAGCCAGGTGGGCAGGTGAAAGCCATGCCCCTGAACGATCTCACCCAAGATGCCCCCGCACTCCTTGATCCGGTTTTACTTTTATGTACAGACGGCCCCAACTGGTTTCTGCTGCTTGCAACCCAAGAACCCCAAGGCGATAAAACCAGGACCCCTTACTTGGTTTCACGCTTTCTGCCAGGCGAGCCGGCAGAGCCTCCCAGAGCGGCGGGGCGGGCGCAGCTCATAAACATTTCAGGAGATGGAGTCAGAGTCCAGGGTATTGGGGGGCAGCCTGCATCTGCAGAACATCTGCCTTTCCACAGAGGGAGGAAACCCAACAGGTGCCAGAGAGCAGGAGGGACAACCAAAGGAAAGCCCTCCACAGGGGGCTGCTGCTGGCACTCTGGAAAAATTGTTACTAGAACCATCCTCTACATGGAGGTCATTTAACATCCTTGGCCCCCTAACTGGGTCTTAAACTCCTGCAGTGTCCCCTTCCCTTCACTGTGAGACCCCATGCATTTCTGAATGCCTCCTGGGTAGTATCCTGTGGCATCCCTGAACTGCCCCCCGACACACACACCCTAAGTCCCCATGTCTAGCAGCCTCTGTCAAGCACTCTCCTAACTTGGATTCTGGCCCGAGGTTGGGCTCCTTGAGTTTCTATCCCCACAGCAGACAAGTCTGAAATACTTACTAATACCCGCTAAACCCGCACTGCATGCCAGGAGCTGCCCTAAAACATCGACACGCGCAGTGACTCATTCATCCTACAGTCACCAGTGACCAACGTCACTTCCATCTTACAGACGGGGAAACTGCGCCTGGCCAGCCTGTAAGACTTGCTGACAGGTGGGGAAGCCTGGATTTGAGGCAGTGTCCTCAGGGACAGTGGGACTGGTGTGATGGCTGCCATCTCGGGCTCCCCACCGGGCCCTGCAGGTGGTCGGCGCCCCCGGCCCAGACGCTGCCCTCAGGCACGACTCAGCTTCAGGTCCCGGCAGAGACCCCAGAATGCCTCCTCACCTCACCTGCCCACAGGCTGACCTGCTCTCCTAGCCCCTGTCATTTCCCTTTATAGCATCTCCCACAGTGGTCTCTGGTGAGCGCCGGTGTCCCTCGCCTTCTGTCCAGACTGTCAACTCCACAGGACAGGGACTGGCTTTCTAATGTGCCTGTATCTCGTGGCCTCAATCTGGCACCAGGTGGGCACTGCAACTAGTTGCTGAGTAGCAAATCAGTCCCTTTTAAAAATTAATAATTCAAACTAGGACAGCAAAATACAGGTTCCTAAAGCTGAAACCAGGATGAAGGGCTGACCTAGAATCGAGGGAGTTCAGTAGAGTCACCTGACGGTTTAAATGAGGGGGCTGGGGTGGGGTGCACCACTGGGTGCTAGAACAGAGGGAGGGGTCCGGCGCGCCACCGGGGAAATGCAGAAGTCAGCGTTCAAAACAAACACCGCAGAGACACAAGCACGAAAGTAAACACAGGCTCCTCCGGCCAGAATTTCCAGCTCTCCACTGCAGCATTTCGCCTTCCACCCTCACGAGAGTAAGGTTAATTACACAGGCCAGAAGCGGCCCCTCTGTGCCAAATGTCACCTCTGCCGTGAAAAAGTACATGATCTCAGGCAGGCCAATTAGCCCCTGGGTCACTGAGCCTCTGTGCATCAGGAAAAGGGGGACACTGCAGTCACCTCGTGAGATGACTATAAAATGAGTTCTCCCATAAGCCTGGCCAGGCACACAGTAGGGGCTTAATAAAGATTAGGTGGCCCAATTATTATGATCAGCACTGTGGCTTTTCAGTCCCCAGTGGGAAGGTCACTTTGCTAATGGGCCGTACGTGTCCTGCCATATATGACCCGATGCCTAAGGTGTCCACTCTGTCACTGACCTTCTCGGAACCCGAGCCGACCAATCTGTCCCTTGCCTGCTCTGGGTGATCGAAGGTGTGCTCTGACACCTGGAATCAAGCTTTCTAATCTGTATCACTCAGTCGTTGGAGAAGCCAAGCACACATCTTACGGCACAGCGAGCACAAACAGGTGGCGTTAAATGTTCACCTCACATGTATTCAACAACGCACCTGGCCCCTCACTTTTCCCCCTTTAACGAGGACAAATAATATAAACCAGCCAGATACCCAGTATCCGCATGGAGAGCGTCTGCCCGCCGTGGCTGTCAACGGAGCTGAGCCTGCGCTACTCCTGCCCCCAGGCAGGCTCCATTCTCCACCCGGGAGTCCCTCGCCAGGCAGCACCAACCCAGTGTTCCAAGGCGCATGTTTTCATACAACATGGCCTCTCCAGGCAAACCACCGCCGTGGCTTATCAGAAGTCAGACGTGTCCTGAACCTGCAGGAGAAACTGGCTGGGCAGGTTGTAGCGTAATACTGACTTCTTGTCCCCAAACACCCATTCTGTTTTTCCCTTGATTTGAGCTCTGGCATTTTAGCCGGGTACACGGCTGACTTGAATTGAGACTACATTTCCCAGCCTCCCTTGCAGCTAGGTATGGCTGTGCCACTAAGTTCAGACCAGGGAATGGGAGTGGAAGGGGGATACGTGACTTGTGGATTAGCCCTCTGAATTCAGGAGCTCTGTTAATTTAGGGGGGTGGAAATTACTTTATTTTCACTATCCTCTAACTGAAATTCAGAACTTTTTTCAACTATGAACACAGGCAACAGCAGCAATTTTCATAACGGTTATGAATGTCACCAATAGAAATCACAGGCATTTTTATCATATTATTATTCTTAGAAACATCTCAAATATCATTTATACCCTTCAGTACTTTGAAATTATTAGGCCTGTTACTGGATATTGCCGTACCAGATCACAAATTTGTTATCTTCGAAAATGGCATTTCAACACAATTAGTTCACATTATAGTACCGTGTATTTTATGAATTAAAAAAAATAAGACCGTGAAAAGCAAATGTCAAAAATTCCACGGCAGACAAATGTTTAACAACTTTTCCGTTCCACAATTAGATTGTGGTGATGGCTATAAAACCTGTGAATACACTTAAGACCACTACATTGTACATTTTAAAAGGGTATGGTAATTGTATTTCCAAAAAAAAGGACTCCTGCCTTAAGAAGGAGTGACGCATCCTCTTCTCTCACATTTTCACTTCTCGTGGGCTGGAGTGCACACATGGTGATGACCATGCAGAAGAGTGTAACATCACAGGGATGGGGAGCAACAAGATGGTAGGAGCTTGGGTCCCCAACACTGTAGAGCTGCCTCATCAGCCCTGGGTTGCTCACTCCCAAACTATTTCATATGAGAGAAAAACCAATTGCTCTCTCATTTACACCACTTTTGTTCGGGTCTGTTAGTTATAGCAGCTAAACCTTGACTAATACAGTTTCCATCTCAAGAGAATGTTCAAAGTGATCTGACTCTACAGCATTTTTGCTTTCCCCAATGACTGCTAAAGCTGACTCTTCAGTGAGATGCACCCCCCACATCCTCATGAGTTCCCATTCCTGCCTCCTGCAGGAGAGGCAGCTTCAGTCACCTTTGTTGTTACACCAGTTTGGTGACCTCTTCACTCTGTGCTGGGAGGCTGAGCAGACAGCAAGCTATGGCATTAGGACAAAAGAGAAAGACCCAGAAAACAGCTGCCAACTGCAGGCTCCCTGATGGACAGCAGATTCAGAGTCAGCCGTGTAGGCTACTCAAAGTATTCGAATAACCACGTGCTAAAACATTTGATCTTAGCTTCCAACTCCCTAGCCTCCGTAGATACAAGATGACTAACAGGCTGATTAAAAACATGTTAATTGTCGCACTCTAGTTAACATGGTGAAGTTTTTACGTTAGGAGATACACCATGTCAACTGGCCCCAAGACTCCAAAAGGAAGGTCCCTTTGGGCATCAATACCAACAGGTCTCTAAAAATGCAGACGCATGCATCTAGTCGAATCTAGTAGTAAGACTTTCCCTTTGAAAACGCACTGCCAGAGTTTTTTAAACTCTTTTTTAAACTCTTCGGGCCAGACGCTATTCCCTGCTCCAGCCCAAAGACATGACAGCCATAATTTTAAGTGAGTAAAATCTTTCATTCCACTTTAACCATATACATTTAATAAAGTTTTTTAAAGCACCTAGTATGTACTGGGGGTGCAATGGGAGGAAAGAAAAACAGGCCTGGGCTCGCTCTCCTGGGATGCGCAGGCCAGTGAAGACAGACATGAAACATGTGAAGGCAGAAGAATGTGTAATTAAAATATTTATGGCAACTGCTGTGAAGGTTTGCCAGGCGAGAATAACAGGGGCCCAGTTTAGATTCAGGATGGTCCCGGAGGGCCTCCTGGAAGACTTGATGTTAAAGCCACGATCTGAGGGATGAGAAGACGAGTAGAATGGTCATTGGGGAAAAGCATTTCAAGGCCAGGGAGGAGCGCACAGAAGGGCTCTGAGGCAGAGGAAAAGCTCGTCTCAGACATGAAGTGGCGGACCGGACCGCAGCGAGCGAAGCCGGCAGGGGCTGCGCCACAGGACACCCCGGGGGCCACAGATGGGGTCTCTGAACGTGATTTTAAGTAGCGGAGTATATTGGTAGGGAATGACTACTTGTTCCCCACTGGCATCCATTGCCTCTTTCCCCACAAAGCACCTTATTTTCACTTGAGGCCAGATGTCCCCCACTTTGAGGCTCCAGTCCAGACCCCGGTATAACTAAGCCCCTCAAGGTCTGCTGCCTTCCATGGTCACAGTGATAGTAAAATTGTGCACTTGACCTTAGGTGGCCTACGGTGAACTTCAGAACATTTGTAAAACTCCCCATAAAAGGCGGGGTGGGTGTGGGGGGCTTTCCTTTTTCCATTGGACTTGAGCCTCATAATTTGAGATCAGAGTTGTTACAACCATCTTCTAACTATCAGAGAACAACCAAGTTGGGACAAACTGTGGTAAATACAGATTTGGTCTTTGTCTCAGGTTGTCACGGAGCTTCTCAAGCTCCGAATTTCCAGAATGGCAGTGGGGACAGGAACATCTTGTGTTACTCATGACAAGCCCCATTCAACCACACTCGAGTTTGGGTTGATGAAGTGACTCTTGGCCGAGAGGCCCCAGATAGTTCCCGGATGGTCGCGGGGAAGACCAAACGCAAGATTAACGGGTGGGGACTGTCAGCGCCACCCCCCACCCCACGCACCGGAGCCAGAGCTCCAGTGGGCGATCATTTCCCCCACCGTGCCCACAGGATGGAAACGCCACAGAGGCCTTGGGGCGCCCCCAGGCTATGGGCGCACGCATGTGCACTCGGGAGGGGATGAGGTCCTGTGTCTCCCCACCCTGGACCATGTCTGCTGCATCTCTCCGCTCTGGCTATTCCTGAGACGTATTCTTTATCATAAATTGGCAAATGGAAGCAAAGTGTTTTCTGAGTTCCATGAGTTGTTCTGGCAAACTGTCAAACCTGAACACTTCCTGTATCGGAACTCCCGGTTACAGCAGGGAGTCTGCGGCAGGGGGGCGGCCGGGCCTTGCTTTACTCAGGAGGCAAGAGCCACAGTCCAGCACGCGGTACAGTTATCAGTGCTCATCTTCCATCCCGAGTCAACTCGTGTCCCCCCAAATTTACATGTTGAGGTCCTAACCTTGGGTGCCTCAGTCACCACAGTGACCTTGTTGGGAGACAGGGTTGCAGGTGCAACTAGTTACGTTAGGATGACACTGGAAGGGGAGGGCTCCTCATCCAGCATGACTGGTGACCTTATCAGGAGGGGAAATTCGGACACGGACAGACACAAGGTGGATGCCGTGTGAAGATGAAGGCGGAGACTGGAGCGGCACAGCCACACGTCAAGGAACCCCACAAACTGCCAGCAAATCACCAGACACTAAGAGGAGTGTGGGGCAGATTCTCTTAGACTTCTAGCCTCTAGAACTGTGGGGCAATTCACTTCTGTTGTTTAAGCCACCCCGCTGGGGGCACTTCGTACAGCTGCTCCAGCAAACTAAAACCGCAAGGAGGAAACCGGGTCCAGAGGGCTACGGTTACCTGCACCCAATTCCCAGGCTGCGGGGAAGGGCTGCGTCTGCCTGCTTGCAGGCTGTGTTCCTACCGTAAGGCGGGAGCTGCTCCGCCCCCCACCCCGGGGACTACACAAGCACCTGCTCTCCACCTGCAGGACCGACACGCCCATGCCCTGGCCGGGACAGGTGAGGAGAATCGCTGCAGAGGGTGGGCGCCTCTGGAGGCAGCACAGGAGCAGAGAGCCCTGCATCCTTTCTGAGCAGGGAGAAACACTGCGGAGGCGCCTGGAGGCGGGTCAAAATCACCTCCCTGCCCTCGATGGCGAGCCTCTCCCACAGCAGACTGGAGAACAGAACTAGGCCCAGATGGGCGACACCCAGGCAGGCAGGCCTCTGGCAGGAGTTACCCGGGAAACACAAAAGTGCACCTGCACCCCAGATCTGCAATCCATGACCTGCCGCTCCAAGCTGGTCACGCACCAACGCCCCCCTCACACTCTGCACATGGAGCGGAGAGCTCTGCCCAAACCTGCCCCTGACCTCGTGAGCAAGTGGCTGCAAAGGGTCGCTCGCTGAGCCCGAGCAGGTGGCACATGTGGCTGGCAGCTGGGAAAGGCTGAACCTGCCAGGTCCCTGTAATGCCGACTCCTCCTCCCGAGTCACATTTCTTCAAACAGAGCAGTTTCTGGACCAGCGCTGCAGTGGGCAGCATTAAAATCCAAGTGGAACTGAAAACCAATTAGCACCTATTTCGGGAAAAACAGGGCGCCGTGGCACACACAGCAGGACAGTCGGGGGACTCTGCCTGTGTTGGCACCAAATGGCATTGGCAGAAGGGGCGGAAAGCGGGCCCGGAGCACACCCAGCCACTCGAGCAGGTGCTAAATCACAGCTTGCTGCCCTAATGTGCACATCTCCCCGCGTGCCCACCACACACGCGGATCAGAGGGGCGGCAGGTGCTTGGAGGTGGGGAGGAGGCGGCAACGTCCAGAAGACACAGAGGAGGGTGGGCCCCTCACACGGACACTGGAGAGACCTCGCCCACTGCAGAGGGAGAGAAGTGGCCTTTGATATCACCCAACACAGCTGTAACACCGACAGCAGAAAACATTCCAGCTACAATGAGGGGTCAGGAATGCAGCTGGGGGGTGGTGTGGACAGTCTGTTGTTTTCCTCAACTTTCTGTGGCAAAGTTATAAAGAAATATGAATTATGCTGGACCTGTATCAATTTGCTGAGAATTGCCCTATTAACAGTGGTCCTTAGTCAGGGGCCTCCCCGTCTCTCCTGCTGCTCCCTTCAGCAGTGTGTTTCAGTAGAGCCACCTGTTCTGCTCCTCCCCACACCTCTGGCCTGCACCCCAGCTTGTATGCATAAATAAATAAATCTTTTTTGAATAAATAAATAGAGGCTCTCAGAGACACGTGGGACACCATGGAGAGTATCAACAGCAGTGCAATGGATGTCCCAGAAGGCGAAGAAAAAAGACAGGTTAAAAAAACCTATAAAGTCATGGTTGAGAAGATCTCAGATTCAATGAAAAACACCGGTCTAGTCCTCCATGAAGCCCAATAAAGTCTGCACAGGACAAATAAAAAGTGACCCACGCGGAGACAAAACACAGGCACACTGACGAGACACAACAAGGAGAGAAAGCAGCGGACTGAGCGCCCCCCGCGGCTCATTCCCCACCAGAAACAATGGCGACCTCAGGACAGGCATTTCATAGAACTCACCAGTGAGGCCATCTGGGGGTGGGCTTCTCTTTGTGGGAAGATTTTCAATAACCAATTCAATTTCCTGTTAGTTCTATCAGGATAACATATTCAAATGGTGGAAGGAAAAAAAAACTATCCAACAATAAGTCTACATTCAGCAAACTACCCCTCAAAAATGAAATAAGGTATTGGCAAAAAATGAAGAGAATTCACTGCTACCAGCTTTGGTTTGCAGAAAATACTGCGGGAAGCCCTTCAGGCTGAAAGGAAAGATACCTGTGCTGCTGCAGTTGACAAGAAGAAATGAAGGACAGAAAAGACAGCTGCACGGTAAATATAAATGAGCCCAGGAACTTATTTTTTCTTTTCTTCTCTTGACTGATTTTAAAAAATGTAAACTTTCATAAGACAATTAGAAAACTGTGTGACATAAAATATACCTCACAATAAAAATGAAAGGGAGGGAGGGAGGAGGGGAACTACATCAGAGCTCAGTGACTATATTTAACTAGAACTATGTTCTAGTATTAATCTGAAGTAGATTATGATTAACTCAAGATGCATATTGTAATCCGTAGAGACCAAATACTGAATAGACCTAATAAGAAACTTAAAATCTTCCCTCAAAGAAAAGTCCAGTTTTGGGTGGCTTAATCAGTGAATTCTATGAAATACTTAAAGAAGAAACAGTATCAATCCTTCGTAAATCTTTTTAAAAGATATAGGAGGGGATACTTCCCAACCTATGCTATCAAGGCAGTATTACCCTAACCTAAAGGCCAGATAAAGAGATAATTTAAAAAAAAAAGACTATATACCAGCATGACTCATTAATATACACAAAGATCATCAACAAAAATTAGAAAGCAAATCCAGCAAAGCAACATAACCAAGAGGGAGTTAGGTTGCAAGGTTGGTTTAACATGTGTTAATCAGTAGCTGACCATATTAATGAACTAAGAAATGACAAGCACACGATAAGCTCTATACACACAGTAAAAACACTTGACAAAATCTAATCCCTATTCATTAAAAACAAAAGCAACGGAAAAGCAAACAACTCTCAACAACTAGAAACAGAGGGAAACTCCTTCAACTGGACAGTTTTTAAAAAAAAAAAATCTGGGCCTCCCTGGTGGCGCAATGGGTTAAGTCTCAGCACTATGAAGCTACCCGCAGCCACTGTAGCATGAGTTGATCCCGGACCAGGAAGCTTCCCACATGGCGCAGCAGACCTCTCCTGTCTCTCGCCCGCTGCTCCTCTCAGCAGTGTATTTCAGTCGATCTGCCTGTTCTGCTCCCCACTCTGTCTCTGGTGAATCCTCTCAGCCCCCACACCCCTGGCCTACACCCCAGTTCTTGTATGCATAAATAAATAAATCTTAAAAAAAAATCTGTGTCTAACTGGATATTTAATAGGGAAAGACTAAATGACTAAATGCTCTCCCTGAAAGGCAGGGAACAGACAGTTACCCACTGTCACCATTGCAGGTCAGCACAGTGTTACAGGTGCTGCCCAATCCAAAAAGGCAAAGCAGATTTTAAATTAAAGGCAGTCAGATTGGAAAGGAAAAAGTAAAACTGTTTCTATCATCTGTTGTTAATATGATCTTATATTTAGACACTCTTAAGGAACACACATGGGGTTGCTGTACACTAACACACACAAAGTCACAGGATACAAAAACTGATATAAACGTTAGCTGTGTTTTCTCCATACTGGCAACGAAAGCCAGAAAATGAAATCAAGAAAGCAATTCCATTCACAATAGCATTACAGAGAATAAAATACATAGGAATAAATTTTAAGAAAAGTAAAATTATACACTGAAAATTGCAAAACAAACCTGAGAGAAATGAAGGAAAATCAAAATAAATGGAAAAGCAGTTCACACTCATTGACTAAGTACTACTGTTTTGTTTCCTGTTTAAAGATTTGATTTATTTATGCACACAAGAGCTGGGGTGTAGGCCAGAGGTGGGGGGGGGAGGTATGTGTGAGAGGATTCACCAGAGACAAGAGTAGAGAACAGAATAGGTGGACTGACTGAAATACACTGCTGGAGAGGTCTGCTGCGCAAGGCAGGAGAGGTCTGCTGCGCAATGTGGGTCAGCTCCCTGGCTGGGGACCGAACTCAGGCTGCAGATAGCTTCATAGTGCTGAGACTTACCCTCTTACGCCACCAGGGAAGCCCCTGACTAAGGACTATCGTTAATACGGCAGTTCTCACCAAACTGATACAGGTCCGACATAAACTCTATCAAATCCCAGTAGGCTTTTGTGCACGAATTGACAATATACCAAAACTTACAAGGAAATGCAAAGGCCCATAACAGCCAAAACAATTTTGGAAAAGCAGTAAGGACTTATTCTTCCCAGTTTCTAAACTAGCTATAGAACAACAGCAATGAAGACAGTTTGGCATTGGAGACAGACATTTAGATCAATGACTCAGAACTGAGAGGCCAGAAACACTGTTCCATTAACAGTCAACTGATTTTCAACCAAAGTGCTGACACAACTCAATAGAGGTAGTATGGTCTATTTTCAACAAATGGTGCTGAGACAATTGGATAGTCATGTGCAAAAAGATAAGTTTAGACCCGCACCGCACACAATGCACAAAAATCATGACAAAATAAATTTAAACCTGCAGCTAAGTGTTAATAGCATAAAACTTCTGGGAGAAAATTAAGAAAAGCTCTTTGGGACACTGTATCAGGCCACAAATTCTGAGACATGACACAAAAAGAAGGATCCATAAACTGGATTGCTCCAAAATTAAAACCATTTTCATTTCAAAAGACACTGTTAAGAAAACGAAAGAGACAAGTCACAGGTTGGGGAAAATATTTGCAAAATGATGCACCTGACGAGAGGCTGCCATCTGCAGCACACACACAAACCTCAATAAGAAGATGAATGAGCAGAAGATTCAAGAGACATTTCACCAAAGAAGATGCACAAACGGCCAATAACACACGCAAAGATGACACGTATCATTCGTCATTAGGGAGACGCAAATGAAAATCACAAGATAGGACTGCACCCACTAGGCTGGTGACAACAACGCGTGTTAGTGACGAGATAGAAACACAGAACCCGAACACACTGCTGCTGGGCTGTAAAATGGTGCAGGTACTTTGGAAAACAACTTGGCAGCAATTCCACTCCTGGATAGAAATAAAAACACATCCACACACAGACTCGCACATGAATGATCACATCGGCATTACTCATAAAAGGCCAACACTGGAGACAATGCAAACATCCCTCAACGGACGCATGGATAAACAAGACGTGGTGCACCCATACGACAGAATCGCATTCAGCAAAAACAAGGAATGGGCTCCAGACACACGCTCCAACATGGGAACCTCAAAAACACGTAACTGACAGAAGTCAGGTGCAAAGAGTTGTATGTCAATGAAGGTATAGAAAACTGCTTATCGTTTAGAAATAATGACTCCCAGGAAATGGCACATGATAGGGCACAGGGGGAGGGAGCTGGGTGCAGGGGGAGACGCAACAGAGCAGCGCCTAAGTGAGTTTATATTTTCTCTGGAGGATAGGCCAGGGACAGCTAATGAGACAATGCTGATGACAATAACCCAGCCATGACTGTGGCCAGCTCAGGCGCTTCCGTACAAGAACACGGAACCCCCACACTACCCCCAGTAGGGAGAGTTCCCGGCTATGCGCGCTCTTATAACAGGGCAGGCAAGTAAGGCAGCTGAGATCGGAATCTCCGCCAGCACCTTATCCACCCAGCTCATCCACCAGCCCCCACTGTAATTTGCAGGATGAAAGTAATCACCACTTATTCTCCTCCTATCATCAGTGTCAACCGTAACAAAACAGAACGTTTGCTCCCCTTCCATGGAACACAGTGCGACCTGTGTCACACAATTGCTCCTATTGGACCCTGTGACAGAGTGGCAGGCAGCGGTGTTCTCACCAAAGTTCTGCGCACAGAGCAGAACTGCACCGCCCCAGTCAGCTAGGGCTGTAAGATCTGCTTTGGCCAATGACATATGAGCAGAAGGAGAGGGGGTCAGGCCGACGGGGATCCTTCCCTCATGCGTGAGTGAACCTGTTCCAGATGGTGGACCCGGGCCCCTGAATGATGATGAGCTAGAGCAGAAAACCATCAACCATGAGTGTAGCGTCGTCTTTAAGCAACTGAGAAATCAGATTGCTTTTTATAGCAATACAATCCAGCCTATCCTTACTAATCCAATACCCTTTGAGTTCATCTTTTTACTAGAAAATTAACTGACATACAGCTAAATTAAAGGATCTGTTCAAAACTGAAAGGTGGCAGAGGTGGTCTGTCTGAATTTAGAACAAAATTTAGCTCTGTCTGACTCCAGTGCTATTAAAAGCTGCCAACTTAATCGCTACCCTAGGTTCCCTCCTAATTCACTTGATAACTTTTTCTGAATGGCTACTTTATGCCAGGCACTGTTAGTTTAGGGGATGAGGGGGGTTACACAACCGCCGAGAATACTAGCAACAAACATTTAATGAGAGCTTAATATGGGCCAGGTGCCAACTGCAAAGAACGTCTTCCAGAGTACATTTTTTCCCCCGGTAAATTGCATCTTTGCTTTTAATACCTTAACTTCATGGAGTATATACAGTCCTTGATTTGGTTTCGCTTCATTTTCGCATGAGAAGAAGTTATCCTCTAAAAGCTCAACACAACGTTTTAAACAAAATAATGAGCAGCAAAAGTCTCGAGGTTACCTTTCAGGAGGAAGTCAGAGGCACGCGCGCCAAGGCCGACGGAGGTGACACAAGCGGAGACGTTGATAGCTGGGAGTCGTGTCAAGGCAGCTGTTTTTCAGCCACCACATCAATTGTCTATCGATCAGAAAGTGATGCTCTGAGCATTTTATATCCTCTCACGACAGTCTGTGCCTCATCTCCGGGAGATGGGCGGGCCTATGCCAGTCGGGCCCGGGACACAGCAGAGCCTTGCCAGGGCTGCCGCACACAGGCGCCGGCTTCCTGGGCCTTCACACAGCCCCTGCCCCGTCCAGCCAGGACGCCCGGGCTGCAGGAGCGCTCCTGGGGCCAGGCTAGGGCTACACGCAGGAGCAGGAGCTGCAGAGGCAGGAAGTGAGACAAACTGGGCCTGCAAAGGTGGTGGTGCCGGCAGTGAACCTGCCAACCCTTTCTGTAAGCGACCTGCCTCGCAACTTCCTGCTCTGCGAGATTATAATAAATACTCAAGACTCTTGGAGGGTACGGTCTGCAGGTGTGGACGCAGGAGCGCAAAGTGAAAACAAGGTTCAGACCTCAGCTTCCACGAGTTCCCTACACGCTGAACCAGCCTCTTTCCAAGGCGCAAGGGGAGGAAACCTCTAGGACTCCAAACAACAGAAAATATCAAATACTGGGTTCCACAGAAGTAGTTTTTAATAAATAATAAAGCTCCTTATGCCCCAGACATGCCTGTTTTTTTTCCTGACTTACATCTTTCTGTTTAAAATGAAACTTGGTTTTATAAACAGGATATTCTGGTCTATGCCAGGGTAACCTAAATTCAGAACAGTCAAAGCAACACAGTTAGCGGTCTTGGTTTGTTGAAATGGATGGTTTTGCAGGACCACTGGAGGACAGTGAAAACCTCTTCTATCGGGCCTCCCTGGTGGCGCAGCGGTTAAGCGCTGCGCTGTGGAGCTGTTGGCAGCAGCGACCTATCGACAAGAGTTCAACACTTGGCTGGGGAGATTCCCACATGGCGCAGCAGACCTCTCCTGCCTCGCCCCGCTGCTCCCCTCAGCGGCGTATTTCCGTCTATCTGCCTGTGCTGCTCCCTGCTCTGTCTCTGATGAACCCTCTCGCCGCCCCATGTCTCTGGCCTGGACCCCAGCTTGTATGCATAAATAAATAAATCTTAAAAAAAAAAAAAAAGAAAACCTCTTCTATTTAACCGTATCGTAAAATATTTCCGTTCAAGTCAATAGTCATCTTATCTCATGCTACAAAACATGTACTATTTTCCTCCTCCCACAAGAAAAATTTCAAGTCACTATAAAATTATTTGGGATTTCAGCTTTACAATGTGCCAGGACATATGGGCTTATCAAAATTCTTTTGTGGGGACACAAACAGAAATATCTGGTGACGATCAATGTAAACTGGACGAGAGACAGAGAGAGACAGAGAGACAGAGAGACAGAGAGAGAGAGACTGAGACGTCAGACAATGGCGAACTTCAGCGTGCCTGGAGTTAGTCATCAGTCAGGCTCCGCCCCTCTTAGTCCCTCCTCCCACCCCCTCACCCCCTCAGCTCTTAGGGGCCTGAAAAGCAAAGCTGCTACAAGACAGTATTTGAAAGGGGATTTTCTGGCCCAATGGGTCAACTCAAAAGATTCCCCTTCAGTAAGATAAAATGGTTGTGGCCCTTCTTTCACCTCTAAACAAATGTGGGTATGTGTACACGTACACACACACACACACACACACACACACACACACACACACACACACACACACACACGTGAGAAGAGCATTCTCCATAAATTACTTCAGACTAAGTCGGTGAGTAATGACTCTCTAGAACATTTTTCACCATATCAAAATTCCTCTTCAAGTACTGACTTTGCTCTGAGTCTGAAGCAACATTTCAACATCTTCTATGCATCCAGCTCTTTCCAAACCCAGGCTGAACCACTGAGCTAACAAAGCGCAGGAGGTAACCAAGTTTCTCCTAAAGCAGAAAGTGATGTGTCATGTTTATGAACCAAGGCGGAGAAGGAATGATTCCCCCAAGAAGATCTAGGCTCAAACCCTACTTTCCTTCACTTGCCCCACTCTGTGGGTAAGGCCTTAGGCTGGGCGTGAGCCTCACGGTCAAAGAGTGGCTTAACCCTTCGGGCAGAGATGTCCCCAGCAGCACTAGGCTGACGCCTCAAACTCAGCATCCCCAGGAGAGAGAAAACACCCCTTTTCCTGCAGCTGTGACTAAAGACGTGCATTAATTTCTGAACAGCTGGGTCTGACTTGTGAGTGCGCCCCCTCTCTGGAAGGGGCAGAATGGTCTGGATGCTCCTGAGGGGGTTCTACCCCAAACCACAGAGCAAGGTGAGGGCGGCTTTTTTGTTGTTTTTTGCCCCTGTTTCTCAAAAGTGTGCACAGGAGCACTGATTTCTTAAATAGAAACCTAGTCCATCAACAAAGCATTCTGTTATGATAAGATACCAAAGCCATAAAGAAATAAATATTTCGGTCTTTTTGTGCGTGCCCGGCCAATACTGGTTTGCCTCCCCTTTTCCATGAATTTGTTCTTTCTCACCACTCCAGCAGTCAGCGGGCGTTGCCTAAGAACAATGGCAACATTCTCTCAATCACAGCTCGATGACTGAGATCAGCAAGCGACAGTGACATGGCCCTGCTATCTCAGGTGCGCTCACCACCGCGTGATTTCTGACTTCTACTATGATCGCCTTCCGTTTTCGAGGCTGTCTAGTCTGTCCAGTGCCCGGCTACACACCCTGTGTCTACACCCTGTGCCTACGTCCAGCGGGGCTCAGAAAACCAGTGGGCTGAACGAGGCAGGAACAGTCCCCAGAAGGAAAACCCCGAAAGTGGCCGGGCAATCCAACCCGCGGGGAGACGGTCATCCGCAACACCTGTCCAGACAGACGCCCCGGGGTGAAGCCCGAAAATCCCAACTGTTCACGAGACGCCAGTTCCCAGCTGGATTTCGGAGTCACTGCCTGGGGACTGCGGGTGACCCGAGCACCCAGAGAGCCCTGGTGACGGGGAACCTGCCTGTGCTCCCACTTGGCACTGGTGGGGGAGTCAGACCTGGGTCCCCTACTTGTAGGGCTCGCAGTTCTAAAGGGCAAGAGACCTGCTTACAGGGAAGAGGTGCGGGAGGGAGAGAGGGCCCAGCACGAGCTCTGTGAGGGAGGCGAGGCAGGGCCCAGCGTGACCACGGTGGCCAGTCAGTCTCCCGGGGTGGCCAGGAGCTCGCCAGCGCTGCGCTGAGCCCAGGCACCTGGAATCTCCTGACTTCCACGGCCAGTCCAAACCTCAGACCATACACACGCACCCAGCAAATGAGCCCTGTGAGTTTTTCTCCCTGAGGAAAAACATGGCCAAGACCTCAGGGTTAGTTGCTGGAGGAGCTGGGATCAGTTCTAGGCTCTTTATTCCCAAGTCCAGCCTCCGGAAGGAAAAGGGATGATGACGATGAGGATGACAAAAACTTCCTGAGAACTTGCAGAGAGCTTCCTGTGCATCCCCCCGGCTCACTTCACCTCCATTTACTTGTTGCTCTTAATAGCTCCCTGAGGTAGAAATCTTTATCTTCCTCATTTTATGGGTGAGGAAACTTAAGACCCTGAGAGGAATGTCAAGAAGCCAAGGTCACAGAGCTAGCAAGTGCTTAAACTCTGAACTCAGATCATCTGGCCCATGTTCTCAGCCACAGGAGATGATGCTTCACAGCCGAGGGGAGAGGATGCCCCAGGCTAGGAGAGCAAAGCAGCAGGGCCTCCTTTTATGAGAGGTGTGTGCCTCCTGCTTCCTGTCCGGCCACAGCTCCGTGGGACGAGAGGTAGTCACGTGGCCAAAGCTGAGCCAATCAGACCCCCTGTCGAGGGATGAAGACAGTGTCAAGCCTTTGCTGAGGCTGAGAACTGGAGACCCCCCAGGAGGAAAGAGTTAAAGGACAGTCTAATGCTTGCAGAAACCTGGAGAGGGAAGGAAGCGAAGAGAGGCAAAGGTGGAAACGGGCCTGCCGACCCTGAGGCAGGCAGGATCAAGGAGGCGCCTCAGAATTCTCTCAGGGCGGGAGGATCTGACATGGCTTCTGGTATCTTCAACCAACAGAACCCAGGCTGGGAACTTCCCACTGGCTCCCCCCACACACCTGCCACTCTCACGGTCCTTTCCTCAGTGCCCTTTGGCCACACTGGCCTATGCTTCTTGGAACGCACTGTGCAGTTCCTCCCCTGGGACCTTTGCTTTCGCTGTGCTGTCCGGAATCCTTTCTCCAGGGCTTCCATGGCTGCTCACTACCTTTCAGGTCGTGGCCACACGTCACCTTGAGGGAGGTCTGTCACATCAGCTCTGCCCAAACAGTAGCCTCCATCACCTCGACCCCTTCCCCGCCCTACCCCTCCACAGCACATCTCAATACCAAAGTGGTGCGTGACCTCTCTGTCTAGCGCCCACCGACCCTCTAGCGCGTCCGCTCCAAGAGTGCGGGGCCCTCTATTCCGAGCCCCGCGCTGGCCCGTGCGCCGCAGCCTTATCAGGTGTTCAGGAAACACCCGCGTGACCATCTCTAAGCTCCACTCTCAAAGCACATTTCCGGGAAGCTTGAACACTGCCCTGGAATTAGAAAAAGGGGAATCAGAAAAAGGAATCATGACTCACGTTTATCTGAGCGCTCAGTGACGCCAACCACGACCCAAAGCTCTGCACACAGACCACCAGTCCTGGCCGGAACCCTGGGCAAGGGCTATTATTACTCCACTTTACAGAAAATGAAACTGAGGCCCAGGGAGGCGAGGTCGCCTACTCAGCTGGGAGGAGGCAAAGCCGTGATGTGAAGGTGACCGGTGGGTCTCCTCGTCTCCAGGTGAGCACAGGCGCCCGACCCCGCAGCAGTGCCCGCCCCAAGTCTGCACTGTGCAGCTGCTGTGGCCTCACTGCTGCATGCACCCCATCTTTCCGTATGAATTATCGGCCCCTGAATGTCACCCACTGAGGCTTGTATTCAAGTCAGCACCCCTGATGCCAGCTCATGCCCTGGTTTGGCCCAGTCATGGGGACAGATGAATCCTTCACGACCTTGTCACAACTGAATGGCCACGGTGGGCTTCTTCAGGGAACTCAAACAGCTCTGGCCCTGCCTAACACAGCCTCCGCCGAGGGACGCCTGTGGGTGGGGCGCTGGGGGCACCCACGCCTGTCCGTGACCTCTCACCGAAGTGCAGGCGCCAGGGCCGGGGACCGGCCTACGACACACAGCTCTAGCACAGGAGCACCGGGGACTAGCACTAGGGGACAAAAGGAAGATCTGTCAAGAAACTGCAGGAAAAGCTGCTGAAAATATTCCATGTTAGAATTAAGGAGGCTGGTTACCAAGTGAATATCTACAGCCACACTCCGCAGGACATTGAGAGTCCAGTCGTGTCTTTGTGCTTCATTGTCCTCTGAGTGGGAATGTCACCAACCTGCTTCAACGAGTTAGGGCAGGAGCCCGAAAGTGGGACGATACGACACTGAGACGCTAAGACCTGGTCCGGCTCAGACCAAGCTTTTCAAGCTAATGGGAAAGGATGGGTTATTTCATCAGTTCTGTAGAGACAACTGCTTAGCTGCTGGCTGGGTGGCGGAAGGTGGGTTTAAGATCTTTATTCCACACTTCACACCCAAATTCCAGATGCTGGTTGTAAAAAATGAAGTCATAAAATAATCAGGGAGTAAATATACCTACCTCATCTTAAAGGTCAAAGCATAAAAGCAAGAAAGAGCTCAGTATGTTTTAATAACATAAAACATCAAAAGGTAATACCGACCCAGGAATATAAATTTACAACACACAGCAAAATGAGTCCCTTCTTCCATAGTGTATAGCTCCCCCTACAAATCAGCATGTAATAAAAAGGAATCCTTAGAAAAAGGGGCAACTAGCAAGGAAACAGGCGTGGCTAATAACCAGATCCCAGAGCGAGTCAGCAATAAAAATGGCAAGTCTTTAAAAATATTTATATACTTTGTTTCAATAATTGCAACTCCAAGACTTTGTCTTAAGAAAAATCTAGGAAGTGAACAAAGGTTTTTGTGTGTGAGATGTTAGAATTATAATAATGGGAACTAGAAACAACCGGTATGTCCAACAACAGGGCATTGACAGGATGGAACACTGTGAAGTCATTAAAAACAATGTGGCCAACCCTGGCCCACCGCCACGGGCGGGTCTCCAAGACAGAGCGGGCAGGCAGAGAGCGCGCTGCACAACAGCACGGCAGGGGTAGGAGGCCACCACCAGGCACATATGCTTGCCATAAACAGACACCCTATGAGCGCTCATCACGCGCAGGGGTGACTAACCCTTATACACTGACACAATGAAGCGTGTAAGGTCCACCACTACCATTACGTTGATGGGGAAATTGAGGCAGAGAGCAACTAAAGAAAGGCCCAAGACAGGACATAGCAAACCTGGTGTGTGAACCCATGCACCACGACTCCAGCGTCCTGGCTCCTGACTAACCATCACTGCTCACAGCAAGTCACAAAATGGCACACTCGAGGTCTTCCTGGTGGCCTAAGTGGATTAAGTCTCACCCTATGAAGCTATCCAGAGCCACTGCAGCACGAGTTCAATCCCCGGCAGGGGAGCTTCCCACCTGGCGCAGCAGACCTCTCCTGCCTCGCCCGCTGCTCCCCTCAGCAGTGTACTTCAGTTAATCTGCCTGTTCTGCTCCCCACTCTGTCTCTGGTGAGTCCTCTCACCACCACCACCCCTCGCCATACACCTCTGGCTACACCCCAGCTCGTGTGTGCATAAATAAATAAATCTTTTTAAAAAATAAAGGGGCACACTCAATGTCCCCAGCATGTGTGATGGGAATGGGGGGCCCCCACCCTTTCCCCGACACGCTGCCATGCTCTTGGAACTGTTTCATGCCCAGTGTGTGGCTTTTGTTAAGTTTTCCAGCAGAATGATTTTTTTAACAGAATATTTTTCAAAGTTAATTAATATATTTTTAAAAATCAATATAAAATCCTCACCACATGATCTAAATGCAAGTAGGAGCGGGAAATGGCCGGTCTCTATCGGTTCCCATCAAGGGGGACTGGTGAGCCGAGGCAGGACCAAAGCCAAGACCACCTTTCAGAGGGGTCCCACGCTCTCCCCTAGAGGCCACCAAGTAAAGCCACCCAGCTGGCTGAGCCCTAGCACAGCCCCTTGGGGAGCGAGCGCCCCTAGCCGTGGAGCACCGCAGGTGGACATAAGGAGGACCGCCAGGTGAGACTTCATCTCCACCAGTTAAGCAGGTGCCACAGCTCAAAGTCCAGGGCCCAGGCCCACCCTATCTGGTACGTGTGCCAAGTTACTGATGTGTCAGCAGCCGAAGTCTGCGCCTTCTGCCCCATGATGAACCCTGTAACACGAGGTGCGTCAGGATCTAGGTCATCTGGGACGGCAGAAGGGCCGCCCGTGTGGATGGACGCCGTCCTGACTGCGAAGGCGACACCGGCTTCTGGGGCCTCCTGGGCACAGGCTGCGTCAACACCATGAACTAACAGCTGCGGCTGGAGTGAGGGGGAGCAAGGTCACACTGCAGCTCTGGCTCCCCAGGTTCCAAGCCCCCAGCTGGCTGTGAGACAAGGATCAAGAGTTTCACTTCTCTGGGCCTCAGTTTCCTCAACTGCCAAATGAGGATTAGGAATCCATGCAGTGAGAATTAAGCAAGACATGTAATTAGCCCACGCTGAAGGAGGCCCGGCAGTTCTGACTGCCATTCAAACCTGCGGACCAAGCCTGAAGCCCCAGAAAGCCTGTCGCCCCACTCCACACCAGCCCCTCGGCCCCGCCGTCGGGCCCACACTTCTCTCCAGCACCAGAGCAGCCACTCTGGCCAGACCCACGGCTCTCCTCACTCCAGTGCGGGCAGGCTCCCTCATCGCCCCACTTCCACTCCCACCTCTCCCATCTGTGCTCCTCAAAGTAGCCAGAGGAAAGGAGAGACGACGTTCAGAATAAAACCCCAACTCTGCACCAGGCTGTCCTTAACACCAAAGCCACCCCTGCCTCGGCACCTCTGCGCCTGCTGTTCCTGCTGGGGGGAGGCTGCTCCCAGGTCTTCACAAGGTGGCCCCTTTGGACCTGCCCGTCTTGGGTGATGTGTCACTACCCCAGTAAAGCCCCCCGACAACACCCCACTTACCCAGCCTCCCACGGTCCTCTCCACCTTCCAGGTGTGTTCCGCTCACCATTACTCTGCTTTAATGAGTTCACAGCATTACTCACCCCCATATGAAATTACCGTCCTCATCTGTGTGCAACGTTATCATCGGTGTACTTCAACCCGACCGTAAAGGCCACTGGGATGGGCTTCTCAGGCTCCGGCTGGATGAAGAAGCCAGTGGCCGACTGAATGAATGAGTCCAAGAGCATTCCCATCAAGTCCTCTCCTTGCCCTCAACAGCCCCTGAGCCCCAGGGAATAAACACAGCGTAATCTCTGGAAGGGAAAAAAAGCCCTTCGGTATGGTGCAAAATAACAACTGACCCCAAGGTATCCACGGGATGTCTACAAGCGAGTGCTCTAAAGAATTTACGATCTGCCAGCATGGGGGGGGGGGGGCGGTCAGAGCTCACGCCAGCAGGGCTCCTGGAAGGAGTGGCCTTCCATGGGGCGGGGCCCCTTCACTGGCTTCTTCCCAGGAGGGGAGTTGCAGAGCTGAAGAAATGCATATGCTCAAAAAACCCTGTGCCCCAAACATAAAGGTTCGATCCCCGGGTACCAAGTGATACCGGGTACCAGAAGCCACGGGGTTGCAAGCACGTGGGTTTGAAAATACATGGGGAGGGGAAGCGAGAAATCAAAAATGGCAGTGACAACAGTTTAGTCTCCCCGGCCCTTTGCACAAGCACACACAGGGCACACCTGGTCAAAGGTGAGGCTGAAGCGCCGTGCCCACACAATGAAATGACTGAGACAGGCTTATCTGTTTATTCTCAATTCTAAGAAAGGGTGGGAGCGCAGCAGAGCCCAGTAAATAAGGAATGAATGAACACAAAAACAAAGACAGAAGGGAAACAAAGATTTGATTCACCAAAGGAAAACTGCCAGCAGAATGAGAAACCACCAGCCAATTGTTCAATACTCATTTCTAATGTAAATAGAAGTTCAAAAGAGTTGGTACCCTCAGGATAACTGAATAATAGATGAGGGAGGTTTCTCTCCAGAGGAATACTCCAGCTAATAAACGAAAGAGGATAGAATTACAATGTCACAATTTTTGCAAATCCCAAATGAAAGCATGGGTGTAGGCGGGAGTCATTCACGGTCAGGACAGAACATTGCAGACACAACAGGCTTCCCGCCTCCTAGTGAGTACACACATGCACATACTAGGGTGTCCCCCACCCAACCTCCAAAAAATGAGTGCACATGCATCTCAAGACCTGAATCTCAGACCCAGCCCCTAAATCTAGCTACCCATTTACAGGAGATGCAGGGACAGAAGAAAAGTTAGCCACCAGCCGCGGACGTCACCAGCCAGACACCAATTCTGGGAAATGAGGCTTTTCTCGGCAAACACACTTACGAAGGGGAGCGGGGGGACCAGGGTGGGGACCTCAGGTGGAATGAGACCAGCAGGCATGAGACCAAACCCAACAGTGGGCCTCGTGGGTCCGGATTAGCACACACCAGTTCTCAGAAGACAGTCATGAGACGAGAAACACTAGGCTGGACAACAGACGCTGTTTATTATTTTCAGTCACTTTAATTACGACAACAGCAGAATCTGTGAAGTCCTACAAGAATCCTAATCTTTTACAGACAAATACTGAGTATTTAGCTTTAAAATGATAGGTCTTCCTGGACTTATGATGGGGGTTCCATCCTGAAAAACCCAATGTAAATTGAAAATACTGTAAGCCATTGCTGGCCAGGCAATACACCCAGATTCAGGGGAGGTTAGGGGTGGGGGGTGGCCGACCCAGAACTGGGGCTCCTGGGCTGCCCAGCACCCCAAGAGCATGGTGCTGTGCTCCCACAGTCTGTTGAAATGTGGCTTCTACTGAATGTGCATCGTTTTCACACAACACAAAATACTGCACAAGCCAAAGCGTACTAAGTCTGATTGCCATCCCGTGCGGGTAGGCAGGGCGGACATACAGAAAGCCAGAGAGTCCGCGAGTCAGTAAGCATGAAATCCTTGACTTTTATTTTCAAAGGTGCCCAGAGGTGATTAAGCCATGGTGACTCCGAAGACAGCTGGATTACTTTCACCCCAAGTGCTCGTGATCGGATCACACCTTCCTCCCACTCAGAACCCTGCTGCAGCTTCACGGGGAAAGCCAAGAGTCCTCAGTGTTGCCACAGGCCCCATTTAGGGGCGCCCGCTCACCTCTCTGCTCTCTCTCTCACACACACACACACACACCACACACACACACGCGTGTGCACACACACACACCACACACACACCCCACACACACACCCCAC
>PVIJ01015606.1:0-35785 GCA_004024925.1 Scalopus aquaticus
GCGTTTCCTCAAACTGCTAGAAATGGAACTTCCATATGACCCAGCAATACCACTACTGGGAATATACCCAAAAGACACAAAAACACTAATCCGAAAGGATACATGCACCCGCATGTTTATTGCAGCACTGTTTACAATAGCTAAGGTATGGAAACAACCCAAATGCCCAAAAATAGTTGACTGGATCAAGAAGATGTGGGACATATACACAATAGAATAGTATTCAGCATTCAAAAAAGACAAACACATGCAATTCGCGGCAACATGGATGGACCTAGAGGGGATCATGATCAGTGAAATAAACCAGAAAGAAAGAGAAAAATATCGAATGGTTTCACTTATAACAGGAATATAGGGGAGCCAAATAAGAAAGCAACATTCAGCAGGGAAGAAGGGGAGGGGAAGGGCTCAAGAGGAGGGAGGAGGGGAGCAAGGAGGACTATGGTGATGGCTCCAAGGGTGAACAGGTGGTGGGTAACTTATGGGGAATACATAATAATGTAAAAGATACAAATAATAAAAATAAATATTATATTAAAAAAAAGATGTGCATATATACTTATATGTGCTTACAAGAACACATATCATATTGAATGAGAAGAAATGAGCTATTTTATACCGGTTTTCTTCAAATCTGATCTAAAACTCTGAGCAAAGTGCTTCTCAGTAAAGGCAATTTAGAGGACATGAAAAGGCTGCCATTGGAAAGGTGCGCAAACATACTCTTGTGAGGCACATATATGTATATATTGCATATTACATGTAAATATATAGCAATATGTTTCTCCATGTTTCCTCTTGTCATTGTGATGAGAGAAATGATCAATTCAATACCTTTTCCAGCATTGAAATTACATATTCAATTTCCACCTTTTCCCCATTTTAGAAAGATTTTCCAATAGTGGTTTTTACGTTGAGTTTTGGGTGTGCAAGATTGAGACCAATAAAAATGTTATGGTAATGTAACCAAGCTGCTCTGAGTACCTTAAAGAAGGTAGGTTAGTGAAGAGAAGCAGATGAATTACTTAGAAACTCACTGTCACTCTAAAGTTACATTCTTGTGTTCCAACTTTCATGTGAAATACATAGTCCTGTCTTGAGCATAAAAATTTGAGATAGTCAAAATACATGTTCATATGCAATAGAAATTTAAATAATGCTTTAAAATTTCTGAATGGAAACTTGTTATTCAACGTATGTTGAATATCTATATTGTAAACAGGTAAATTATTTAATTCTGTATATGAGGTAAGTCACTTAACCTCTAGAGCCTCAGGGTATTAGTTATAAGACAGTGGGGCTTGTAAGAGGGTGTCAGACATTCATGTTTTCCAGATACCAATATTTTCATCTCTGAATACAGGGATGAGACTGAATAATAATATTCTCATTATCAATTTCTGATTGAACATCAAATTATTTAAAATTTTATCAGAGGGGGCCAAAAGCTACGAGGATGAGTCACTATTCCATTGGTTTATTTAGTCCCAGACCCTGGCAATTTCCTTCACTGCAATTTCCACACTGAGATTAGTGCTTGGAGTAGTTCTGCGTGTGTCACACACAACAGTGGAGACTGAGTCTCATAGTGAAGCTACGGGTCACACAGCTGAGTCACTCTCACATTTAAATGAATGATTTTATCTAATCTTGCTTTGGTTTTCTATCAAAACATTTTGCCTCACTTTTTGGGAGCAGCTATTTCTATTGTATCATTTCCATGAAATATGGGACTTCTTTTACCCCTAGAGCATTATTTCTAAAAGAAATCATGATTTACTGTTTTTCATAAAGTAAATTTTGACTCCCTGTAGAGCTTAAGGAAATTAGTATTCTGTTCATGGTGTAAAAGGATAGAAAATTCTTGATAATATGATGCTCAATATTTAGAAAAGATCACAGTCTCTTGGTATTAAAGAATGAATCAAAATCTGCTTGAGATCGGAAAACCTAAACATAATCTCTACATGAACTAATTAAGTGCTGTCTCGTTATTTGTACATGTCCTCATATACTGAAATCTTAAATGACCTCAAAACATTGATTTAACCTGTATGGTTTGCTTAAACAATGTAGATTACGCACTTTCAAACATGCAAAAGAACACAAATATTTTAAGTAAAAATATAATCTTATTAATTTCACATATTACAAATAATTGTTCTCTTTGTATTAAGTTTCTTTGGATGTGGCTTTCCAGATGTATAAAATGTCTTCATGGTTTTTTTTAAAGATTTATTTATTTATGCATACAAGCTGGGCTATAGGCCAGAGGTGTGAGGTGGTGAGAGGATTGACCAGAGACAGAGTGGGGAGCAGAACAGGCAGGCTGACTGAAGCACACTGCTGAGGAGAGCAGTGGGCAAGGTAAGAGAGGTCTGCAGTGCCAAGTGGGAAGCTCCCTGGCTGGGGATCGAACTTGTGCTCCAGTGGCTCTGGATAGCTTCACAGTGCTGCACTTAACCCGTTGTGCCACCAGGGAGGCCCCGTCTTCATGCTTTTAAAATATCTTGATCCTACTTAGATATGGCTTGCTATTAAATTTGCTTTACTATATGTCCCAATTATTTGAAAGTTAATAATAATTATAATAAATATGCTCCCCATGGTGTTTTAATATCTATAACATTGAACATATAATAATGTAAGGTGAAATTACTACTTCCTTCTGCCAGTATTCTATGTAACAACATAGTCACTACAATGCTTAAAAAACATTTTACAAGAGCAAATTTAGAGCCCTCAGACAGTAGTTGCCCATTCAGAAATTACAGCACTTAAGTTGAAACAACTTCAAATGATTTTAACTTTGGCGTGTTTGTGAATGAATCTGAATTTTAAAAAAGTAAACTTGTGAATAGATTTCTGTCTGATTGCATCTATGTCTGAAAACATGGGTTATTAAAATTTTACTTGTGTTTTGTCATTGGACACCTGGGAAAAATAAAATTTGAGGGTCAGCCTATATTCAGGAATGTGATGGTTATTCAGCCACACAAATTAATGGAAATTACTTATTAATGATGTGATTTCAATCCACAGAAGTGTTATTTTTAGATTACCTTAACCACTAATATTAAACATACTTGATTCTATTTTATTTTGCTATAATTTTGTTCAAATTATTGTTTCTTTTCTTTATAAGAACTCCATTGTGACCTGCCATAATTAAGTTTTATTGACTATACCATGCCATTCTTATTATTTTATCAATGAAAATGCAAACATCTAACTTTTTTTGCTGAGTACATTACGGCTAATTGCAGTCATCAAATCTTATGATGTTAGAAGAACACTGTAACCCTGACGTATTTCAGACTCCACTCCCATCTCCACACTGGAGAGAGCTGCTGCTGCACCATGAACTAAAGTCCCAGTGCACCATTAACTGGACTTCCTGAGTAGGTGGCAGCTAGGGACGGGCAAGATAGAAACATAAAGGAAGAAGGTGCTGGTGGCAAAGAACTTGAAGACGACAGGTGGAGAGTAGAGACACTTGGAAGATATACGTGGAAGAGACATAGGTGAGGCACACATAGGGAGACTGTTCCTGGACCTCTGCAGAGACAAAGGTAGACATTATCTTGACTTCATTGTAGATTATGTGATGTATTTTTCAATTCTTACTCTCTCCTCCTGCCCAGCTCTCTGGGACCTGACTATCCCCTTTATTGTGGTTTCTTGCCAAACGGTACCTCAGACTTTCTGGAGTGGCAAGCATTCAGGCCTCAGTGGCCCCATTTAAGACCCAGCTTATTTGAATAGGACTTTTATCATGAGGGGATGGATAAATGGGGGGGGGTTATTGGGAAAATATTTAAAATCCCCTCTCTCTCTGAACACCAATTATATTAAAAGCTCAAACTAAAAGTCTACTTCCTTTGCCTTTGTGCAAATGAATGGTAGCTCTCTTCTGCAACATGTACCCCCTAATAGTTGGGCTCACTGGTGGGACATATAGTTTAAAAATCGGAGATGCTGCTTTTGCTTCTGCCTAAGATGGAGCAACATAAACCAAATTTAGTCACTTGTCAAAAACAAACAAAAAGACAAAAATCTGTAAAACAATGATTTTGTGAGCAGATAGGGCATGACACACTGAGTTGAGCCTATTTTAATAGAGGCTGGCTTCCTCAAGAAAAGTTCTGGGACTCCTTGCCAGAAGTAGGAAACTAAGCAGAATCCAAGCAGAATCCAATCCTAGCTGAGGACATTAAACTGAGAGCACTGGAACCCAAGGATGTTAGAGTTTGCAGGCCAAGGTCCTGGGTCTGAGATCAGCAGAGTTTCCCTCTTAGAAATTCAGTGGAATACTTTCATGAAAAAGCTTTTACACGAAATATTCTCACATAAAAGCTTTACATGGTCTGTTTTTTTCCTTTGACTGTTAAGGTGTATTGATAATAATAAGCAAAAATTCACTAAGCTTTGTTTTCCCTGAATTTTAAACAGACTGAACATCCTCTATACTTATTAGTCATTTGGAAAACTTTTCTTTTTATAAATTACCTGCCAAATGTCTTGCCAAATTTTCCATCTGTTAAATGTTTCTTTGTATTCCTACCAGGGCCTGTCCACTTTTAGGGTGTGTATGTATATTTGTGTATAGCTACTTAAAAATGTTGTATTTTTTTCCTGCTGGCTTTCATTTGTGCTCATTTTTTGGTATCTTTTGATGAGCAGTGGTTGTTAATTTTAATATATCCAATAAAAATACTGGTTTTAAAAATGAAATAGCTATTACATTGTCATATCTAAGTTATGAAGTCATGGGAACATTCGCTTTTATTCCCTCTAGATTATTGTCTTACTTTCCCTAAATTGAACTGTGGAATTTATCTAGAATTGATTTAGACAGATGGTGTGAGGTTGGGGGCTAGTTTTAATTTTTCAACACACATATCCAGTTGACATATTTATTTAAATGTTATTTTCTCATCATTCAGAGACAATTTCATCTTAACTCTAGTATCCACAGAGATACAGGTTTGTTTTTTTAAATAAACATAATTGGTGTAGCACTCTCGAGTCAATGCAACCTAATTTCAAGGATTATTTGACTCATAGTTGCATTTCAGTTCCTGCCAGGGTCTGTCCACTTTCAGTTTACTCTTTTTTAATAGATTACAAGTCTTCTGATCTTTAGATTCTCAAATAAAATTGAACAGTTAACCAAATCTACATTTTTAAAGATAACAGTGTTATAGTGTGGGTGTTACTGTACATATTTTTAATACGCACAACCTTCCAAACATCTAAAAAGTTATCACTCTCATTATATACTGAACCCCAGACTCTCTCCGTAAATTATTTTTAATGATGACTGTTTAGATAAGAATATGTGAAATATATTATTTCCTTTGACTAAAAATAAATTAGGCATGTGATTGGGGAAATGAAAAGTATGCATTAATATAACTAAAATTTTTTAAAAAGTACTTCTAGTAAGATATCTATCATATAACAAGATATAGGATCAATGTGAAGTTCTTACCAGATTCAGAAACAATTCAAACAAAGATAAAAGATAATATTTTTTAAAAACAAATAGGAACCATCTTCCTAATGACCCCCAGTAAATCCCTGCTTGAGACTGACTTTCGGTTCAGGAAAGACAAGGTATGAATGTTGAAAGCTTCATTAATGTTTTGTCAATTTCTTATGCTTCAAGCAATTTCACATTAGCTTTTATGTGTCTAAAAAAGCAGAGGTTACAGATTTTATGCAGTACTAAGTAAAGGTAAAGTTTCAGTACATTTCAAAACTCCTCTCATTTCTACATAAGTCATTGATGGGAGGTTTTCTGTACTGAAAATATTTCATGTGATTTCTACTTTGTTAGAATCTGTCTTTATCATTTTTAAAAATAAACATTTTTAGGACCATGTTTCTTTCAAAAGTTGGGTTAATTTGACCTTGTTTCAGAGTACATAACTATTCATGTTCCTTTGTTATGTTATTAAATAGTTACATCTTACTAAAATATTTATACAAGACAAATATATATATATATATATATATATATATATAATATATCAACTATATGAAACCAGAAAGTTATTATTATTTAATTATATTAATTCAACAGCAAATTTGGCTGCCTGTCATATACTAGGTCCTGGGAGGAAAGAGTGTTTATTGGTGAGTTAAGATGACAGCCTTAGAATACCAGTTACAACATGTCTTCTTTTAGTAAGGGACTGCTGATTCTTCACATTCCAGCTATAACCTGCTTAAAACAAGATTATCTTGTGACTTTATACATCAGAGACACTCCTGCCTATTTAGGGGAATAACACAAGCAATAAATTAATTATTCTTGGACAAAAGTGCTATTGGAAGCCAGACATATATAAATCTAAATTATGTTATAATTAAACTATTTGATTAAATTGTTCCTGGCATTTTATGAATACTCATGACTTTAGAGGACAAGGTTGAATAATAAAACTTCAGTCTTATATATGTATTAGTAGCTGTGAAAGCAGAAATAAAGGAATAGAGGGATTCCAAAAAACTGGAGTGTTGCAAAATTGGAAAACTTTCACACAACTAAAACAGATATACATATGGTTGAAAATTATTTTAAGCAACAGAGTCCCAATAAAACATCCCTACAATTTATATTGAATTAGATAAGTACCACAATAAGGGTAGCACTAAGAAAAGAATTTCATCTGAAAAGAAAAAAAAAAGACTCAGGACAAAAATCAGATGCCTTAAATGTAGTTAGCTTTTAAATACAAAGAGAAAGGTGTAAGGGGGCCAAAATAAATAAACACATCTGGTATGAAAATTATTTAATCAAGTAAACTGTAGGGGTTCATTACTAGAATATGGAACAGACTAGATGCAATAAACTGGAAACAGATTAGATTATTGAGAGTATTGTCCTATTAAAATCATTAAGACAAACAAATGTAAAATAACTCTGAGTCTGGACAAAATGTCCAATGAGTGGTTAAGAGTTGGAATTAACCTTAGTACCATACCGCAGATTTCTGAAAGATTAAAATCAAAGATGTGGGATCCCTGGCCCTCCTTATTTGCAGAGCTATTGTCTTGGTGTCCAGAGTTCCTGCTGGTCCAGCTAAAAGGTAGAGTCAGGCAGGGGGCATCCCACCAGGGCAAAAGTCCTGAGGAACATTCTGGGAAAGTACCTGCTGAAAACAGCAGGCGGACATTATGGGCAGATTAGCAAGATCAGCTAGAACACCTTGCTTGCAAAGATTAGCAGTAAGTTAAGTAAGAATAGGGAATAGAGATAGTATGCTTTGATTAACGGGCACTATGGAGCAAGAGCCCCTGGTCACTCCACCCTAGCTTGCACCAGATGATAACATATCCCCGAAGAAACACCCCCACACATGTGCATTCTTCCACATGCTTGCCACCTTCTCTAAAACTGGCTCTAAATAAATATGAGACTGCCCATAGATCGGGGCTGTACTTTTTAGGTGTAAGCCCCTCTAGGCCTCTCTTGTTTGATGTAATATTGCATCTCATTGCATAATTATCATCATGCACACATCATCCAGAGTTGATTGCATCATTTTCTGATGCAATGCCATACTACTGCGAGGGGGCTGCTGAAGTAAGCTGACATCAGCAATGCACTCTATGAAGTCCTGTCCGAAAGGTTGAGCACTGAAAATATTTCAGAATTTGTGTGAGACAGTTTAAGCTACTGTTCCATAGACTGTTATTTTATCCAGTTAGGCACAATACAGAACAGTCATGCCTTGAAAGTGTGTTAATAGCATGGACAACTTCTGCTCTATTTGTGAGGAAGTAATATTTGTCAACCAGAAGAAAAGTATCACTTCTCAAGTGAAGAAGGCTTATCATCTTTACATCAGCTGCAAGGTTGGTGACCAAGACAAGCCTTGGGCCCCGAATATATGCTGTGCTACATGGACAACACAGCTTTCACAGTGGTTAAATGGCAAAAGACCATCAATGCCGTTTGCAGTCCCCATGGTGTGGAGAGAGCTAAGCAACCATGTACAAGACTATTACTTCTGCTTGGTTCCTCCTCTTTCCGGTGGGATAACAAAGCAAAAGAAGTCGAGAATAGTCTACCCAAACATTCCGTCTGCACTGAGACCAGTTGCACATGGTGAGGGACTTCCTATTCCAGAACCTCCACCAGAATATTCTCTTGATTCATCTGATGAGGACAAGGGTGAGCCGACCTGTTCTCCTATTCCATCAGCATGCAGTGATCCAGATTTTCACTGTGGTGCATCATCAACCCCACACAGACTAACACAGGAAGAACTAAATGACCTGTTTCGTGATTTGGACTTATCCAAGAACAAGGCAGAATTGCTAGGATCAAGACTCCAACAATGGAATCTTCTAGAAGAAGATATCACAATTACTTTATATCAAAAGCGCCACCAGCAGTTGGAGCCTTTCTTCAGAAAGGAAAGTACTCTGGTATTCTGTTCCGATATTGAGGGCCTCATGAATGCCTTAGAAATCACTCATGACCCACAAGAATGGAGACTATTTCTAGACTCTTCGAAACTGATTCTTAAGTTTGTGCTTTTGGGCCTCCCCGGTGGCGCAGCAGTTAAGCACTGTGCTGTGGAGCTGTCAGCAGCAGCGACGAGAGTTCGAGCCCGGCCGGGGAGAATCCCACATGGTGCGGCAGACCTCTCCTGCCTCGCCCGCTGCTCCCCTCAGCAGTGTATTTCTGATCTGCCTGTTCTGCTTCCCGCTCTGTCTCTGGTGAACCCTCTCGCCGCCCCATGCCTCTGGCCTGTACCCCAGCTTGTATGTATAAATAAAAAATAAATCTTTAAAAAAAAAAAAGTTTGTGCTTTTGCACAATGGAAACCGTCTTCCATCTATTCCAGTAGGGCATGCTGTCCACATGAAAGAGACATACGATAACTTAAAGCAGCTACTGAATTCCATTGAGTCTAACAAATACAGCTGGCACGTCTGTGGTGATTTGAAGCTAGTTGCCCTTTTAATGGGACTGCAGCAGGGATATACAAAATACATGTGTTTCTTAGGTGAGTGGGATAGCTGAGCAAGTGAATTGCACTACTTGCAGACAAAATGTAGAGTTGGAGAGAATAATATCCAGCCCTCAGCTCTGGTCAAGGCGCACAAAATCCTGCTACCACCCCTTCACATCAAACTAAGTTTGATGAAGAATTTCGTGAAAGCCATGGACCGGACCTCTCCAGCTTTCTGATACCTGCATGAAAAATTTCCTCGACTCAGCGAAGCAAAGATTAAAGAGGGAGTTTTTGTGGGCCCTTAGATTCGAGAGCTCTTCAAAGATAACCAGTTCAATAACTTGCTGCAGGGTGATGCAAAACAAGCATTTAATGCTTTTTGCCTAGTGTCTGCAAACTTTCTTGGGAATTTTAGGGCAGAAAACTACAGGGAACCAGTAAAAGACAAGCTGATGCAGTACCAGAAACTTGGCTGCAATATGTCTCTAAAGATCCACTTCCTTCATTCTCACCTGGATTTCTTCCCTGAAAACTGTGGTATGGTTAGTGATGAACATGGCGAACGTTTTCATTAAGATAAGATATTGCATCAATGGAACAAAGATACCAGGAAAAATGGTCCACTACAATGCTGGCTGACTACTGCTGGACGCTCCCCAGAGATGCTGCTGAACAGCTGTACAAGAGACAAGCAAAGAAATCTAAGAAGTAGTGTATAACTTGATTTTTTTTTATTTTTGTTATTCATATCTTTTACATGTGTGTTCCCCATAGGTTACCCACCACCTGTTCACCCATGAAGCCATCACCATAGTCCCCCATGCTCCCCTCTTCCCCCCTCTTGAGCCCTTACCCTCCCCTCCTTCCCTGCTGAATGTCACATTCTTATTTGGCTCCTCTATATTCCTGTTATAAGTGAAACTATTTGATACTTTTCTCTTTCTTTCTGGTTTATTTCACTGATCATGATCCCTTCTAGTTCCATCCAAGTTGCTGCGAATTGCATGTGTTTGTCTTTTTTGAATGCTGAATAGTATTCCATTGTGTATATGTACCACATCTTCTTGATCCAGTCATCTATTTTTGGGCATCTGGGTTGTTTCCATACCTTAGCTATTGTAAACAGTGCTGCAATAAACATGCAGGTGCATGTATCCTTTTGGGTTAGTGTTTTTGTGTCCTTCTTGGTAGATTCCCAGAAGTGGTATTGCCAGGTCATATGGAAGCTCCAGTTTGAGGAACCGCCATACAGCTTTCCATAGTGGTTGGATCAATTTGCATTCCCACTAGCAGTGTAGGAGAGTTCCTTTTTCTCCACATCCTCGCCAACATTTGATGAAATGGGATATACATTTGTTGTTACCTGTTTTTTTAATGTGCGCCATTCTCACTGGCGTGAGGTGGTATCTCATTGTGGTTTTAATTTGCATTTCCCTGATTATAAGTGATGTCGAACATTTTTTCATATTCCTGTTGGCCATTTGCTTTTCTTCTTTGGAGAAGTGTCTTTTTAGCTCTTCTGCCCATTTTCTGACTAGATTATTGACTTTGTTTTTGTTGAGTTGTGTGAGCTCTTTGTAGATTTTTGTTATCAGTCCTTTATCAGTTGTATTGTGTGCAAAGATCTTCTCCCAGTTAGTAGGGTGTCTGTTTGTTTTGATTGTTGTCTCTTTTGCTGTACAGAAGCTTTTTAGTTTGATGTAGTCCCAGCTATTTATCTTTTCTTTTACTTTCTTTGCTATAAGGGAAGTGCTTTTAAAGATTTTGCTGAGATGTATATCATGCAGAGTTTTGCCTATATTTTCTTCTATAAACTTTATGGTTTGGGGTCTTATCTCCAGGTCTTTTATCCATTTTGAGTTGGTTTTTGTGCATGGTGTGAGGTAGTAGTCTAACTTCATTTTTTTGCATGTAGCAGTCCAGTTTTCCCAACACCATTTATTGAACAAGTTAATCTTGTTTCATTGCATATTCTTTGCTCCTTTGTCGCAGATTAGTTGTCCATAAATATGTGGATTTATTTCTGGGTTTTCTATTCGATTCCATTGGTCTGTATCTTTTTGCTCCAGTACCATGCTGTTTTAATTGTTATGGTTTTGTAGCATGGTTTGAAATCAGGGAGTGTAATCCCTCCATTTATATTCTTTTTAGTCAGGAGAGCTTTAGCTATTTGAGGTTTTTTTGTGGTTCCATATGAATTGCATCAATATCCGTTCTATTTCTTTGAAGAATGTCATTGAGATTTTTATTGGAATAGCATTGAATCTCTAGATTGCTTTTGGTAGGATAGCCATTTTGATGATATTGATTCTTCCAATCCATGAGCAGGGGTATGACTTGATTTTTTACAGGTATTAACCGTAGGCCTATTACTATTGGCATGCATTTTGTGATGTAAACATCAATGTTATTGCAGATTGCAAAAAAAAACTAGAGCCAAAATTAGAATTTGACTGTAATATTCGTGTTGAGCACATACAAATTGATAGGAAATGATTAATTTTATTTCAGTAACATGAGTTTTGTAAAAATTTGTTGAGCAATGTTATCATAAATCATGTAGTATTTATATAGTATATGTCTCCCAAAAAGTGAAGAGGTAGAAAAGAGATTGAAAGAATCACTACACTGACACTTTAAACATTTTTTCTCAAGCTGTTGATGCACTGTCATATGAACTACTGATTTTTCTCTAAGCCTAATTATGGTAGTCATTTTTATAATACAAAATATCACAGAATCACTATACCTCATATGCTTTCTAAATTATTTACAAATTATAGAGTCAACCTTTGGAGAAAACATGGGATATATAAGCTTTCATTCTACTTCTCAAACTGGAAATTATGAATAATTTAGATATTGAAACATAAGGTAAGCATGCTCCTATTTTTTTGTATAAAACTGGGTACAGATAGAAGTTGATATTGTTAAAACACTACAAAAGTAGTCAAAATATGGAAAAATTATATTTCTCTTGGATAAATTATTTAAAATAGACATAAAGGAATAGTTAATTCTCAAATTTTGATTTAATATGACCTTGATTTTTGCAGCCATAAAGACTTTTTTTCTATGGCAAATATCAAAAATTTTATCTCTAAGTTTACCCATAATATCTGACAATTATACAAAGAAATTAAACTTTCAAAGTACAGTTTGGTAATACGTAGAAGACATTGAGATAGGGTATACTATTTTGTTCAGCTATTTCATTTTTAGGTTTCTATTATGAAACATCTCAAATTATTTTCAAAAATAATAGCATTAGAACGATCATTGCATAATCATTCCGGATCAAGAAAATAAAATAGAGGACACCTAAATTTCCATCATGCCAGCATATTGAGTTCACTGAAGAAGGTTTTAAAGTACAATGATTCTTGATTTGCTTTCCCTTAACAAAGACCTTGATTTAACTGGCTTTTTTCAGAGAGGACACATAGTGATTCTGAAAAGCCTGGTGAGTGATTTCAGTTGCAGTCAGGGATGAGACCTCTTGACATAAAATGTCCATCTTTAAATTAAAAGAAAAAGCAAAACAAAAACCATGAACTGTCCTATGAAATATCATGCAATTTAAAATTTATTATGAAGTCTCTTCTTGTGTAATTAATTGGTAAAACATTCTGTGAAATAAAAAGAGCCTAGTACTCATGAGGAACTCATGTTTATTCTTTAAAACATTTTGCATATGTCTACGAACTTGTGAACTCTGGCATGTACCCGTGTGCTGGGTGGAGTCAGCAGTTACAGAAGTCAGAGGACTAAGGACCAAAGAAAAAGGAAAAAGGGGGCTTCGAAAATCAGGAAGAAATAGAAGCAAAATGAGGTCTTGCCTCTCCTCCCAAAGGATACAGCAGCAAAAGAATTAAAGTAATAATAGAGAGATATATTTATTCCCACAAGCTCTTTGTTAAGATCTTTAACTTCTGTTTCCATGACGCAAAACAATGAGGTAAGAACTTGTTTTATGAGAAACAACTCCACTTAAGACCTTGGGAGTTTTGACATAAATGGGGCTCACTTACCCTTAGAAGTCTAGTGTCTAAAATACATGCTGATTTGTCCCATTTCCCTAAATGAGTAATATTCTTTGCCAGGTCCTAACAAGTATCCTTCCCTGTACAGAAAAAAACACTCAGCCCCTCCCCCTTCTAAGGGGCGGTAGATTTGAGTTTGGATATGAGCAATTCTGGTTGCTGTGATCTTGGTAATAAGAACTTTTCCCTATTTCAGACACTGGGGGTTCAGTATTTAGTGCTTCTGTGCCTGGTACACACTAACTGCCTTTAGCAATAGTAAGATACAGCCTGAAGTTTACACTCAAGTGAAGTTAATGGGCAGCCTCTCTGACTGCAAAGTAAACATCCAAATAAATTAGATGATATTTATATAATAGAATCGAGTACATGTGCATGACTTTAGGAAACAAGTAAGGGTAGCTTTGCTATTTCCACCCCATAAGTGGCTTTCTCATTTAGGGTCCTTTAATTTAATGGCTAACCCAGGAACCCTTAGGCTGATAGAAAGTCAAATTGACAAGTGCATTCAGTGTACCAGTTCTGCCCTAAACCTCTAAAGTTAAGAAAAAGATAATTCAGCATATTCCACAGCAGAGGAAAGCCACATAAGACATATAGAATAATGATTTCCTGCTTCATGCTGTATAAATATATAGGCAATAAAAATTTTAATAGAAAAACAAACATCCAGCAAATTTTAACCTTTGTGAAATATATAATAAAAAATATATGTGACAATCAGCTAACTAAAGAGCTTATTTATTAAATCAAGCCGTCTGTTTATCACTAGAGGGTTGGTTAACTGTTATGTTTGCAAATGATTAAATGTTTTGTAGTTGTTAAAATAATTAATAAAATTTATGTTCACGATTATGAATATAAACATGAACATAAAGCATAAGTGAAAAGTTGCAATGATATCATTATAGCAATGATAAACTATAAAGTGATCTAAGTCAATTTACTGAAATATCACTTGGGAAAACATTTTAATCTTGAAACTTACAAGACATGACACAGGGCTATCGGGGTGCTATAGCCATCCAAGGGCTGTGCCCAACAGAGGACAGGTGACTGTTTTCACCAAATGCACACAACTCAGGCTCAGGAAAAAAAAATAATGGGGTTTATTTAACAAAAAGAGGAAATAAAGAGTTTCTAAGGTCACAGGCACCTGTCTTTCTCAACCTAGATAGTGTTCACAGTGTTCAAAAGTCACAAACAAAAGATTGTTTATACAAGATGGTGCCATCCTGCCAATGAAGGCCTGAAGTTCATGGCATACCAGCAAGCAGTGGGCCAGGATCCAGCTCACCACAGCTGAAGGCACATACACATTCTCAATAGTCTCCAGACAATCATGGGTTAGAGTCCCATCCTCGAGCTTTCTGCATTAATTGGGAGCCAAGTAGCTGGATTCAAATAAGGGTCAGTCACGCACAACTGAACATTGGGATTGTCCAGCAGGGCAGCCTCATTTTTTCTCATGTTCCCAACAGTCATCCAAAGTCCATTCTTTTGTTCTAACAACCTCAAAACTTGGTATGGCACACAAACAGTAATGGGCTGACCCAAAGTAAACTTTTCAGCTTCATGCAGAAGGTCACAAGTCACAACTACACCCTATAAACATGAAGGCCATCACTTAGAAATGTGCTCCAGATAGGAAATGGATGGCATTGACCCTTTGATGAATATCCATGGCCTTACTAAAACTTTCTTGCTTTGGCATCCCCTGACTTAGTCTTCTAATAAGCACATGTATTTGGTAGTGCTCTGACATTTGCATGGACACAGGGATGGTTCAACAACCAAAATCAATTAATGTAATTCAACACATGAACAAAAAGAAAAATAAAACCATATGATCATATCAATAGGTGCTAAGATCACATTAGATAAGTTTAACATCCATTTATGATGAAGACCCTCAGAATACTCAGGATAAAAGGAATATGTCAGCATAATTAAAGCCATATGACAAACCCACAGCTAACATCATTCTTAATGGTGGAAAACTGAAAGCCTTCTCCTTAAGATGTGAAACAAGGCAAGGATGTTCACTCTCACCACTGCTTTGAAATATAATACTGGAAGTCCTAGCTAGAGCAATTAGGCAAAGAAAGATATACAAGGAATCCAAACTGGGAAAGAAGTAGTTAAAATATTACCATTTGCAGAAGATATGATAATAGAGTGAAATAACCCTAAAAAAAAAAAATCCATGGGAAAAAAAAAAAAACAATAACCCAGTTTAGTAAAGTAGTAGTTTACAAAATCAATACACAAAAATAGTAGCCTTCTTATATGCCAAAGACTAGCCTGAAGAGGAAGAAACTAAGAAAATCAACCCATTTACAATTGTACTCCCCAAATTAAATACCTTTGAATAAACCTAACAAAGGAGGTGAAAGGCCTATACAAAGAAAATTACAAAACACTGTTAAAAGAAATAGAAACACTAAGAAATGGAACAACATCCCCTGCTCATGGATCAGAAGAATTAATATTATCAAAATGGCCATCCTACCGAAAGCAATTTACACAAAAATCTCAATGACATTCTTCAAAGAAATGTAACAAATATTGTTAAAATTCTCATGGACTCACAAAAATCTCAATTAGTCAAGGCTCTCCTGACAAAATGGGGAAGAATGAAGGTATTACATTTCCAGACTTCAAATTATACTACAAAGTCATAGTAATAAAAAAAAAAAAAAAGCATGGGTACTGGAACAAAAACAGACACAGTGACCAATGAACTCAAATTGAAAGGCCAGAAATAAAATGGCACATATATGGTAAATTATGACAAAGGAATGAAGACCATACACTGGAACAAAGATATCCTCTTTAATAAATGGTACTAGGAAAACTAGACTGCCACATACAAAGGGATGAAAGTAGACTACTATCTCACAACATACACACAGACACACATACACACACAAAAAAAAAATCAAAAAGGGTAAAAGACTTGAATATAAGACCTGGAACCATAAAATAAATAGAAGAAAACATAAGTAAAACATACCACATATACCTCAGAAACATCTTTGAGGACTCAACTCTAGAAGCAAGGAACACAAAAGAGAAGATAAGCAGCTGTTACTACATCAAACTAAAAAGCTTTTGTACAGTAAAAGATCCAGTAACCAAAACAAAGATACATCCTACCGAATGGGATAAAATATTTATGCACCATACAACTGATAAAGGACTGATCACAAAGATCTACAAAGAGTTTATAGAACTCTACAAAAACAAAGCAAACAACCTAGTCAAAAAACTGATAGAAGAACTAAAAAGACACTTCTCCAAAAAATAAATGCAAATGGCCAACAAGCTTATGAAAAAAAGTTCAACATCACTTAATATCAGGAAAATGCAAATTAAAACCACAATGAGATACTACCTCACGCCAATGAGGATGGCCCATATTAAAAAAAGAAAAAACTGGAAACACAAATGCTGATGAAAATATGGAGCAAAAGGAACCCTCTTACACTGCTGGTGGGAATGTAAACTGGTCAGTCACTATGGAAAGTTGTGTGGAGGGCCTTCAAAACCCTAAAAATGATCCAATGATCCCACAACTAGGAATATACCCAAAGGACACAGAAACACTAATTTGAAAGGAAAGCTGCACTCCTGTGTTTACTGCAGCTCTATTTACAATAGCTAAAATATGCAAACAACCTAAATCCCCCAAAACAGATGAATGTATCAAGAGGATACCATACATTACACAAATGAATACTATTCAGTGATCAAAAAGATAAACTCATGCCATTTGCAGTAACAAAGATGGAGCAGGAAGGTATTATGCTACGTGAAACAAGTCAGAAGGAAAAAGAAAAATATCAAATCGTTTCACTTAGAGGTGGAATATAGGGAAACCAAACAAAGGGTTAGGGAAAAGACAAAACTTGTAAGTTGACCATAGATTTGAGGTATACAGCAGAGGAGGGGGGAGGGAAAGGGGTAGAAACAGGGGTGGGAAGAGCACAGGAGTTATGGTGATGGTTCATAGGCACTATGGTACTGGGAGAACTACAAGGAATACACCTGAGGGGAGAAATCAAATATTGCACAAAAATGAACAAATAAATAAATTGGAAAAAAAATAGATGCAAATAATGCCATATTTTGGGTGTTCTGCCAGTATGGGTCCCACCTATATGCCCATATAACCTTCAGCAATATAAACATCACTTTGTTGATACCAACTTTATAGTTCTTGTCAACCCAGACCGTATGACAGAACAAGCCAAGAAGCAGGGACTGGACGGGAAGCAGAACTACCCACACTTAGCTGAAACCCTGACCAGTTTCAATTTTTTTTTTTTTCCAAATCAATCCCGCCAGACATCCTGCAAGTGCTCTGTGCTTTAAGATGGCCAGCACAAGGAGTGGGCCCTTGAGCTGGTCAGCCATGGGTGTCCAATGCCTTCATGGCTGCCTACTGATACAAAACTCTAGGGGGGCTAGAGCTGTCTAAGGACAGTGCCCAATAGAGAACAGGCCACTACAGGTCTCTACCTGCACACACAACTGCAAGATCACTGGGGTTCAGGGAGCAACGACGGTATTCATTCAACAAATAAGGGAAACAAAGAGTTCTGAAGCCCACAACTGGCTGCCTTCTTACCTATGGAGTGTCCAGTGTCCAGAAGTCCGAACAAAGGATGCTCATTCAAGATGGCGCCCTTCCGCAACGAGGGCCTGGCGCTCTGGCCAGAAAGGCGCGGTGACGGCCAATTCACTGCAGCTGGTGGCGCTCAGAGTTTGGGCCACCGCAGCGGCCCCAGCAACAGTCTGAAGTTCGGGACAGACAGCACTCGACGCTGAACCAGACAGCAACGAAGGCGGCAGCACTGGTTGGCGCTGTTGGACGATTAACAACTCTCAAAGGTGACCTGGGCACAGAGCGCAGGTCACTTGCCAACAGCGCGAGACAGCACGGGTCAGTAGCGGTCACTGCCAACCACTAGCATTCCAGCTCTGGTGAGTTGCTGACCCACACCAACAGCAAAAATCAACTCCTTGAGACACAGGCCCGGGCTCCTTCCAGGCTCTGTTAGAGGCAGGCTGGAGGCAGACAGCAGCCTCCAGCCTCTGCAAAGCTTTCGGCTCCTTCCTTCCAAGGTCGACTGCTAACTGCTACTTCGCTCTTCTTTCTCGGAGGTCAGGAACAGCGTCCCCCCCAGAGTGTGAATCTCAGAGAGTCCAGTGAGTGCAGGAGTCCCGTGCTGGCTTCTCTCAGGCCCCTCCCCCAGCAGTCTGATTGGCTGGGTTTCAATCCTATGGCTGATTGGACCATTTACCTATCAGCTCATAGCTTGCACCTGGCTAGTCTATTCCACCATCCAGGTACAACCTCCACGGGCCTCTCTACTGCCTGCAGCTGCAGGAGCCCCAGCACGGGAGCAAGAAAAAAAGAAAAAAAGTGAAATTTAACTTCTTGCTGATGGAGGTTCATAAAATATGGAAACTAGTGAATGACCAATAGAAGCATTTTATGTAGCTTTTAGACAAATGAGCAAAAATCTGTGGAGAACAAAGAAACTCTTGAAATTTTCATTTGGACCACTAATGTAGAGAACTAAACAGATCTTGTTTATACAAATTCCTCTTTCTTATCTGTCCCTGGTTCTTAGAATAAAGGTGTTTCTCTTTTATTTTCAGAAAGATCAACTTCTGCTATTTGAAGTATTAATACTGATACATTTATACTTACCTAGAAATAATCTAGATATTATTCCTTTGCTCCTTTCCCTGAACTTTTTTTTCTCATTTAGTTCAAAATATATTATGGCATTCTCTGTAACCTGAATACAGTCATATTTCATACATCAAATGTGTTCATTATATTTTACTTCTAATTTCCAATTGATTCCGGTATCACCATATTTTCAATAAACTCCATTCCCATCAAATTATAGCATAGTGATTATACATCTGAATACTCCTTCAGTGAGGTAGATACTCTTGTCTTCCTACTAATTTCTGTCTGTGTTTGCTACCATCCGCCTTTACCATAACTTTCAGTTGATTGCTATACCCTGGTTTTCTCTGTTTTTCTGAGGTTACTAACTATGAGAAATTGTAAGTTATGTTCTTCTCCATCAAAGAAATGTTCTTATTTAGCAGGCATGTTACTTAACTAATCTTTTACCTCGTCCCCTTCCCTGCTCCCATCACCACTTCTTATCAGTGATGATTATTACTAATCTCTCCTGTTTGTTCACCCCACATTGATCTTCTAACATCCTTTAACAAATATAAATGTTCTTTAAGGCATTTCTTCTATCAGGAATCTGTTTTTTTCTGGATATATTCCTCTCCCTTACATTTCCCTATCGACTTTTTTTATAATATGTAAAAGAAATAGTTTATTGCACACCAGGAAATATGTTTGCTCTGATATCCTATGGAAAAAAAGAATTGCCTCTAATGTTTGGATTTATTTAGCAGTGAACACAAGAACTACAGAATCTTACAAGTTTGACAAGGACAGAATTGAAGAGTAGCAAGTGAATAGGAAATCTATCATGGTCTGTAAAATGAAATGTTTTTGTAAGTGATAATCATCGTAATGGGATCATCTCTTACAACATCAAATGAGAACGATTTTGTGCACAGTATTGAATTTTTTGATTGCTCTTGTTTGAGAAAAGAGGAAAAAATTTTCTTAGAAATCTTTGTTGCAGCTTGAAAGAAAATAGGGATATTTTTAACCCTTGAAAGAAACATAGAAATGATCAAGCTCTTAATAATTACTGTTTGCTCATCAAAAGAATAATATCATCACAGTCAACATACATGGTCAACTTGAAAATAAGAAATAAGTACTAACCTGATCATAAATTCATTATCTGTTCTCTTGAAGTTGTTCTTGACTTCATGTAGGGCACAGGTCTGCAAGAGTGTTCACTGTCCTCAAGATGATGTCTCATTGCCTCTACTGAAAATAACCATGATTCTGCAAGCTCAATTTGTGGGAAGAATTAATTTGACAATAGAAGAACTTAGAGTTGCAATAATTTTGCACCATATTGATGATAAATTTATTATAGTAATTTAACTTTACCTAACTTTATTTATCTTTGTTGCAGTGATATTGCTTTACATTGTTTGCATTTTGGGAGGAGAAAACCCCCCCTTCATGTGTTATTGCTATAGTCTACCCTCCATTAATATTCCTGTAGTCACCACCACGGTCCATTGTGCTCTCTCCCTACTTTGTCCTAGTCCCTTCCTCCACCCCACCCTGATTCCTCAGTTCTATAATTGGCTTTCAAGGGTTAGTTTTTATGTTTCCTTTTTTCTGGCCCTGACATAAAGTGCTTGGAAATCATCACTCCCATCCTGACAACAAGAAAAATTTAAACACATTCGTTTGAATGTTTCTGACCTTTAGTTTTATTTCTTTATACCCCACATATCAATGACACCAACTAGTATTTGTCTTTCTCCTTCTGACTTAATTTGCTTAGCATGTTCCCCTCCAGTTCCATCCATGTTGTTACACATGGAAAACATTTACATTTTTTTTTTAAATAGCCGATTGGTAGTCCATCGTGTATATTAGGAAGATAGACCATTTCTTCCTAATCCACCCCTCTGTTTACCAACCGAGGAGAGGGAGGGGTAGGGACAAAGTAGAGAGGGAACATAATGGACAGTGGGTTGCTTGGCTGTTGGTACCATGTGGAATATCCTATACCTCTAAAACACGAAGTTTTAAATCAATGTTACCTGGGTAAAAAAAATAAATTTAAAAATCAATAACTTATTTAGATACATCAGAGCATTGAGGTCACAGGGTAAACCACAGAAAACCAAAACCAAAGAAAATTTTGAAAAAATCCAGAGAAAAAGTACTATATTAGGGAGAAACTAAGGAAATAATCACAATGATTTTCTCATTTGGAACCAGGCAAAAAAGAATAGAATGGAGTGAAACATTTTTAGTGTCAATAGAAAAATATCACCAGCACAGAATTTTGTTGAGTGAAATTATCCTTCAAAAGTTGAGAAGTAAAATTTCCTCAGATAAATAAAAAAAAGTGAAATAAGATTTTTTGTTTCTTGTTTTAATATTGATGCACTAATAGCTTTTCAAAATAGCAGCATGAGCAATGTACTGGGTGATTATATTGTACAGCTAAATGAAATGAATGACAGTGATAATGTAGGGGTAGGAGGTAAGAATTGGGAATGCTTTGTTGCAAAGCTCCCATGTATCTGGGATATGGTATAGCAAACCTGAAAAAATGTCAAAGAGATGAAACATGCTAAGAAAAGGGAGAAAAGGGAGTAATCAAACTTGAAAACCAGAGAAATAGAAAAAGTGGAAGACAATGTAGGTGAAGTCTCCTTGGGATTAAAACAAATATGATGCATAAACTCAAGAAAATCATTAATGTTGGAATTTTACTTGTTAAAAATAATGATTTTACTGAAGTCAATAATTACATTATCAAAAACAGTAGCTGTGGACCTCCCTGGTGGCGCAGCGGTTGAGCGCTGCACTGTGGAGCTGTCGGCAGCGCGCGATGCGAGTTCGACACCTGGTTAGGGAGAATCCCACATGGTGCGGCAGACCTCTCCTGCCTTGCCTGCTGCTCCCCACAGCAGTGTTTCTGATCTGCTTGTTCTGCTCCCCACTCTGTCTCTGGTGAACCCTCTCGCCGCCCCACGTCTCTGGCCTGTACCCCAGCTTGTGTGCATAAATAAATAAATCTTTAAAAACAAAAACAAAAAAAAAACCCAGTAGCTGTACTATCATACGAGGGAAATATATTACAAAGATCAGGAAGCAGAGAAAGACAGCTAAATGACTGTTAATAGGTAATAAGTACAATGTTTTTAAAGAACTTGTATTGATCTGGAAAGATTTAAAATCATATTTTTAGAATTTTGGATAAATATAAAACAGTTGAATGAATAGATGTTTTTAAAAAGGAGAATGATGCCCTGTAATTAAGAATGTAAAAGAGGGAAGAACCAGTAGAAATTTAAGAAGGTGTTTGTTAGAAAGTGAGTGAGGAACAATTTTGCCTAGATTACATCAAATTGTGCAGGGTCTTTTTTTTTTTTTTAAGATTTTATTTATTTATGCATACAAGCTGGAGTACAGACCAGGGGTGTGGGGCGGCGTGAGGGTTCACCAGAGACAGAGTGCGGAGCAGAACAGACAGATCGATGGAGGCAGGAGAGGTCTGCAGCGCCATGTGGGAATCTCCCCAGCCGGGTGTCGAACTCGCATCGCCGCTGCTGACACCTCCGCTGCTGACACCTCCGCTGCTGACACCTCCGCAGCACAGCGCCTAACAGCTGTGCCACCGGGGAGGCCCAAATTGTGCGGGGTCTTTTAAGTTGCTTAGCTGGCAAAGGAATTTCAACATTGTTGGGTAGTAAATTTTGAATTACTGATTTTATAGAACATACGAACAGCTCTTTACCGTATACACACCAAAAAAAAAAAAAAATCAACATTTTACAATAATGATGGTGATACTCACGTATATTAGAAAAAGGAAAAAATGTAGATTGTAGATTGTAGGAAATTTTCAATTTGAAGACCCACAGTAATAAGTGGAAAGTCCATAGGAATAAAGGGATAAAGAGGGGAAGCAGTTGATACAGAAAAGAAAGAATGAGTTGGCCAGGAAACAGTATATTCTGACTTTCAGTTGGGAAGGTAAAGGCATGGGAAATAGGAGCCAAGAACAAACAGAGTAAGTCAGGAATTAGTTGAAGTTATAAGGAAAAAATGACAAGTTTGGTTTTAATGTGTTTAACTTTTCACAGAGACTAATATGTTTCATTGTACTTACTGTGCTGGTATTGTGCTTTGTTATGATCAGTCCTCTTCATTTGGATATGGAGTATACTTGTCTAAAGAGAAAAAGAAAAATTCATAAGAATTAAGGTATCAGAGGGGTGTCATTCAGAGTGGCCATGTCAGCATGAATAATGCACACAAATATTTACTAGACATTACTATTACGGAGTCCATGTTCACGGTAAGACCATAAAGTCAATAAAAGAGAAATTTACATGCTAGGTACTCAATTTTATAACTTTCAAATAATAATGTGTTGAATATACTTATTGTACACAAAAATAATTCTATGGAATAACACATTGTTAAAGATTTACCAGCATTTTAGGGTATTTATTGTCCAATTAATGTATGCTTCATAAGAATTTCAATTTAATATTTCACTACCTAAAAGATTGGTTTAAATGTGATTGTTTACTATACTGAATTGAGTCAGATAACGATTTTTTTTATAGCCCTCAGAATCAATGAGATCTCTAAGACATAATGGAGATAAATGAAATTAAACAAAAAACCATTAAGTCTGTTATTTTAAAATTTATTACTTTTATAGCTATAAAGTCTATTCATTTAAAAGTCTTCCAAATAAAAATTATTTAAAATATAACACACTTTCCCCCAACTTCTGTACCAAGCAATAAAGTAATACTTTTAAATATAGAGATTAGATGAAACTAATGGCATTTAGTAAGCCAAATATACAATGTCTCAGAAAGTAACATGAGTTGTTCAACTAACAAAAATGGTAGGTTTGAAAGCAGAGTTTCTGACTTAAACTATAGTGTTTATCCATCACAACATTCTATCATGTGGATTAGCCTTAGAAATAAATAAGCAAAATTATTTCTTCTTGAGTTGAAAAATAGGCAAAAATATAGAGAAATACTGACAATGAGAATAAGCAATTTAAGCTAATTTTAATTTTGTAAGCCTAAATTATTTCAGTAAAATAAAATCTAAGAGTGCCCAAAAGCACCATTTGTAAAAAGTGAAAATGTTTTGTAACAACTGCTATAATGTTAATAGGAAGAAAACTGGAGGTGAAAACTATGTCTGCATTGCATCAATCCTTTGTAACTAAACTTACATAACAGAATTAAACAGAAAATGAATGGAGATTGATTGGTTTTCTGCTACAGATTTGATTTCATGTGAACAAAAGGAATTCTAGGATTGCAATGGATAGTTGAGTGGAAAGACAAGCAAACTAATGGACTACATGTAGGTTGAGTCTATGCAAACAGATCTCTCTAAAAGTGCAATATAGTTGTTATAAAAATAAAAGGACTTTTGCTTAAGCCGTTTGAATTATTCCATCCTTCCTTATAATTAAGAGATCAGGAGGAGAAAATAACAACAACAACAACAACAAAAACAAAAACCAACAGGCAACCACAAATGAGAGACATTCAGCAAGGGAGGGGGAGCCTAAGTGTTCACAATGCTGGAGAAAAGAACACAAGGGACTATGGTAACAGTTCATGGGTGATTTGGTGATGGGTAACCCATGGGGAATACATAACAATGTAAAATATGTAAATAAAAAATATATAAAATAAAAAAAGAAGTCCTCACTAATATATCACCATTAACTCTTCCCCACACCTCAAACAGAATTCAAAGCAAGCCTTCTGCAATCTATCGGCTCTTTATTTCCTTTTCTCCTGGATTCTTTCTAATTGACCCCTACCTTCTCTAATCTGGCAGACACAAAAATGCATCCCATGTAATATTTGCTTTCAAAAATCTTAAAAAACCTGTTTCTTTGATATATGATTTACATATCAAGGCCTAAGATGAAAAGAGGAAATGGAGAACATGTTAAGACAGTTATTTTTCCTTTTTTCCCTCCTTTTTGCATTCTATACTAATGATATGGACTAAAAAGCTAGCTTGAAAAATTCCAGTACCCTTGCTTTATTCTGTACGTCTTCAGATTTTTTTTTTTCCATAACAGTCTCCAGAAAACCTCCCTAGGAAACACAAATTAAGATGTGGGTAAGGGATGTAGCAGAATATTAGACTCATAACTCCTGACAATTCAGGGTATTTTTCAAAATCACCCACCTCTACCCGTGAACTGTTTAGATCTCACAGGGAATGTGTCCATCTAACTAAACTGTGCATTTCAAACACAGACGCTCGTTTCTGCAGGCTTTAGCTGTGGTCTGTGGATTATTTTGTCACCAACCTTTATTTACCAGCCTGACTACTCCAGGTGATGTCTGTCTGCTTCGCCACCATGAGGAGCATAAAGGCAGCAGAAGAGAGTAAACAGTAAGCACCTCAGTGCTACCCCAACTAGCACTAAAATGTTTATTTTCCTCATGACTCATAAAGAAGTAGCTATTAGCGGTGTCACACAGAGGTCAGAGCATACATGGAGACAAAATGTTCCTTCAAGAATAACCAGTTTCATGGTGGCAATAACGACTTGGACAGCTCCACGTACAGCTGCTAGTTAGCAATGTAGCGATGCTATAAGGTTATCACTGAATTTCTTGTTCTCTTAATGGCTAATGCCCCTCTCTTACCTCCATAATATCTATCCCACGGCTTTTATGGTCAGTAACTGATATCAAGCTATTTCATTACATGTTGAGAGACAAGTCCCGATTTGAGGACAGAGGGAGAATGATGCCACTTTGTGTAGAAAAGTCAGCATTTTTCTTTTGTTTTTTAAGATTTTATTTATTTATGCATACAAGAACTGGGGTGTAGGCCAGCGGTGTGGGGGGGTGAGAGGATTCACCAGAGACAGAGTGGGGACCAGAATAGCTAGATCAACTGAAATACACTTCTGAGGGGAGCAGCGTGCGAGGCAGGAGAGGTCTGCTGCGCCATGTGGGTCAGCTCCCTGGCCGGGGCTCACACTCATGCCCCAGGGACTGGCAATAGCTTGATAGCACTGAGACTTTAATCCCCGCACCACAAAGGAGGCCTCAAGTCAGACATTCTTTATTTTAGTCTGTAGTGATGGCTTTTATAATTGATATTTTCATAAACAAGCATCCTCTACCTTCATTGATTTTTACCTAAAATGAATGTAATAACTTTGCTGACTATGTGATCATGTTTAAAATCTTTTATGATTTCCAACTTACAAAAACAATGATCATTTAAACAATTTTTTTCTATGGAAAATTAATTCAGTATCCAAAATCCAGCTCAAAAATACATCTTCTGAGAAGTTACCATTTGCTGCTTTGTTTATATTAAAGTTTCTTCCATTTGACCGGTATGCTTTATCATTAATATATATTTTGGGATGATATTCTTATATTTGGTATATATATATTTGCTCTACTACTAAATTATAAGCTTATAAATTCCTTGAAAGAATAGACTCCTATATATTCATTTTCCCCTTTGTTTGCACTTTATGTCCTAGCATGAAACTTAACATTATTATAATAAACTTTAATTAAACGTTTATAACATGTTTTATTTTAAAAGCATTTGAACATTTTGGATGAGCTAGTGCATATCTAAGCAATAATTTGATACTGTTAAATTTAATTGCTATTGCCTCTATTGGTCAAGAATGTCTACAAAACCACTTGCTGCCACACTCACCAACACCCATAAAGTAATGTGCAATTGTCCAAACCCTAACAGAGTCATATTCCATCCTTTTATTAAACACGCTAATCTTTTAAAAAATTAAAAATGGTTAAAATAATGAAAAGATAATTTTTAATAAAAGAGAAAAACACTATTAAAATAAGAAGAACATGAGAAAAGGAAGTATAAGGAGATTTTATAATTTTTTCTTTATCAGTTTTTATAGGATGGAGGGATAGTAGCAAAAGAAATTATAGTATCCCAGTGAAATCGAATGCCTCCTATCTCTCATTATCAATTATATAAGATATACTGATAATAACAATACTCCATAGGATTAGCGTGCATATATACCTATGCACACGGTGGGGACTGCAGGATAGCTGCAGTGCTCTTGGAGTGCTCCTAGAATATCTTCATTGTGTTGCAAGACACGATGTCAACAAATGTCACCAAGGTTCCCAGATTTGGCCTTTGTCTTCTATTTTACCTTGGTCATCTAGGGAAGCTCTCAAGGAAACAAAGTGTGCTCCTGTATATTATAACAAATGCAGCACTTAAGTATTATATTTATATGACATAATTCTGCATCCTAGACTCTTTCTAAAGGATTTTGCCCTTTACTGCTCACAGTTTTAAATGATAATGATGAGTATGCCATTTCTATTTGTGATGTCAAATCATATAGCCATATTTCATAATTATTAGCATTTACCTTAAATTCTACAACACTGGAAATAATAAATCTCCCTTTGATAGAAATTAATTTGAATACTTAGTGTTTATGTATACTGCTTAGGTAAAGCCCATATATATTTATGTATACATACATTTATGTGTGTGTGTGTGTATATATGTGTGTGTGTGTGTGTGTGTGTATAAATTTCCTAAAAGTGACCAATCATTTGCCATGACATTACATAAAATGTGATTTACATAGATACTTAAACTGATTTCCTAAACTTAATTAAGAATGATTTTTATGATGATCTTTTAAGAGGTCATTAAATTTAAAAATATTCCTGAGAGAATTTTAGTAGACAGATATTTAATGTTCAAGTACTTGGAAAAAATGTCATCAACAGCTTCAAAACATTAAACTAGCCTATTTACTTTACAATAACAGCAGTGGGAGGAAAATCCAGTTATCATCTGTAACACTTTTCCTGTCTTGCATTTTCTCTTTAGCTCAGCATGCCAAAATGATACTCCTTTTTATTATGACAGATTACAGGAAGGTACATCAAGGAATTAGTTTTTAAAGCTCAAATGACCCAAGTTGCATTGATGCAAAGAATTTTACTATGATTGGCATAGAATAATTTTGGTTCCCACACATCCATTTATTCCATTGTTCACAAGATTATTATGAAACAATTTCTTATTTACAGGTAAATATCAACAAAATATTTATAATCTTGTAAAAAGCAATTTATTTAAATGGATGTTTTGTTAGAATTTATCATGTTTATTATATATCTCATTATGTTTATCGAGGCAACCTGGGTTTACAACACTGTATATGGTTTTTTTTAAAAATTTATTTATTTATGCGTACAAGCTGGGGTACAGGCCAGAGGTGGAAGGCGAGAGGGTTCACCAGAGTGGGGAGCACAACAGGCAGATCGACGGAAATGCATTGATAAGGGGAGCAGTGGGCGAGGCAGGAGAGGTCTGCAGCGCCATGTGGGAATCTAAATGGCCCGGCATCAAAGTCAAGTCGAACTGGTGGGGAACTGGTGCTGCCACCTGCCTACAGCTCCACAGTGCAGTGCTTAACCGCTGCACCACCAGGGAGGTCAACACTGTATACGTTTTATAGGTGTCGAGTCCTACCTCTTACAATGTATACAGCCACACAACCCCATTACCAAAACCATTTAATTGTGACTACAAAGTAGGTAATAGCAGTTTAGGAGATAAGAAGTTAAACAACTAAATATGCTGCATCTAGAAAAATGAATGAGAAGGTAAATTACAATGTTCAGCAATATTCTAAGACAAAACAATAAAACATGTGGCTGAGATATGTACTTGGTGTTCTTTCTACAGTTAGATGATAGGTCCATAGATCTACATAAAATAATATTCAGCAAATATTCTAAGACAAAGCAGTAAAATTGCATTTGGGCTTTCTCTCCATAGTTAAGTTACCTGTTTCTAGGTATTTATCTATCTGTGTATCTATCTATCTGTGTATCTATCTATTCATCCATCCATTCATCTAATCTCCCAGTTATTTTAGCAGCATGGTTAATATTTGTATTATTCCATCTTAGTGCTAAATGAAAAGGGTTTAGATAATCAGATCATTACTCCTACAGGTAGAGATGAACTTGAACTAGATTGCCTTCATTTAAAGTAAATCAACCAGTTAGAACTGAGCTACAGCAAAGACAAAAATAGATAATCAAGAGGAGTTAGAAGATTGAGGTAAGAAGACTATATGTGCTTATAGAGGAGTTGGTGAAGGAGAAATGACAACATAATAAAAATTGTAAAAGCACTAAAGAAAATGCATTTAAAGTATCTAAACGTCATTATGAAATTTTATGTAAATTTGTTCAGATTAATTTAAAGAACAGTAGCTATTAAGATGCCAAATAAAGGTATTATTTATTATTATTTATAACGGTATTATTTAGATATTAAAAAGCAAACAAACAGCAAATAAAACCTTGAGATACACACACACACACACACACACAGGGGTTCTTATATATAAATAAAATAATTTTAAAAAGAAAAAACTATCAGACCTGTAGGTATAATCTTCAATTCTTAAAGAGAAAAAGAACTGTTCATTTACATTAGAAACACAGTATAAATATAACATAAGATGAAAATCTACGGAGAATAGTCATGAAAAGCAAGAACAATAAAGTAACATCCTATATACAGGTTGTCTGATAGATTTTAATATGATGCAAAAGTTCACAAAACTTCATCCACATATATTCTATGAGGAGAAAATATTAGGAAAAAATAACCTAACAATTAATTGTCAGAACAGATATGAAAGCTGGAAAATTAATAGGGGAAAGTGCTGTATAAAATGAATTTTGAACATTGCAAATACATGTTTCTACTCCAGATCTAAAATGTAGAATTAAATGAAAGTAGACAATGATAAACTCTCTGGGAATATTTACCTTAAATTATAAATTAGGATATTTTTACTAACTACCACAGGCATGTAGGTTTAAATGTATGTAGAATTAACTTTACTATTCCCTATCAGCAAAACTAAATATCACACTGACTGAGAGAGGAGTTTGAGGGCTAAAAGAAATGTAGAAATATAAAAATATTCCCAATATATCTTTTTATTGGGAAGAGAAAGTAGTGGAGGTTTTGTTTTTTTTTAAATCATCATCCAGATAAAGCGAATTGTTGTCACTCATACACATAATTGTAGGAAAATAGGAGCTTGATACTGAGTCTTAGAAAAGGTAAAGCTGTAAGAACTTATGATACCATAATATTACTATATTACAAAAATACAGATTACCATAATAATTTAACAATAATGGAACAGAAATATTACAGTAATACAAAACTAAGGGCTCAACAGGAGTATAGACCATGAATGGCATCATGATCAAACTGATATGTAAGAAAAATAAAAATAAGCAAGTATAAAATAAATAATAAGCAGAAAGTCAGATAATAAAAATGAATTCAACTGTTCATGAAAAATGAAATCTATTAACGACAAAATTGTTCAATGACATTCAGTAAAATGCCTTTCTGGAATTGAGATCTTAGTCTTTTCATTTCCATAATAACTATTCTCTTGATAGCAATCAGTTAAGATAAGAAATAATTGTATCCTTCAAGCATTTAACAAAAAATAAAATGGCATAAACATAAATGAATCACTTTTTCCTTGGCAAGGTTCCAACTTTTAAAATTTTGAATTTCATTTTAAATATTATATCAGACTGTAAATGAAAGTATTTGTGTAGATGAATTTTTGAAGACTATTCGAGGCTACTAAATAATTGAAAAATGGTGTCCATCATCATTACAAAGGCTATTTTGATGATTTCTAAGGACCTTGTAGCAGATGTTATAATGGATCACACTGATTCTTTACCAAAGAATAAAAGATTTACTTCCTACTTTCATCTTACTGAAGAGCCCTCATTTGTCAAAAATTTAAGGATCTAAATCAGCTGAAGAGAAATGGTTTGCTCAAAATAATGCCTATTTCCAGTGATTAATCAACATCATCTTACAAATCTCCTCCTCTATGCTGAACCTTGGAACAATTGTAAGATATCCTCCTGACTAATGTTTCCTGTAGAGAGAACTGAACCCTCCATTAAGTTTGCATTTAAGCTAAACTTCTGTCCAATCATTTTCTCCTTTTCCTTCCACTGGTGTTAATTTCAAAATGCTAATAAATCTCTTGTATGCTAATCTAGATCTCAGAATTGGTTTTCCAAGCAACCAAATTTGCAATTATTGGCTTAAATAATCAACAGACATAGGAATGAGAGTTTGCAACTGGCAGTAAATCCTCCCTGACCTACAATGGAGTGCAGCAGTGATAGCCCCTGATCCACGGTAGCAGTGCATCTGTGTTTTCTCTATTTTTTTCTCTGTTCTTGTTGATCAGATTGGGTAGAGGTTTGTCAATTCTTTTAATATTTTCAAATAAACAGCTGTTAGTTTCAGAAATTTAAACCAGGGATTCAAAATGCTACTGTGGACTTTTTCAATGAATCAAGCCACATTTAAGCACCAGAGAGCAGGAGAGCAGATGAGAAGACTTGACAGTGAGTTCTGTCCACAGTGAACAAGAATGTCTTATAGCTGAAAGGAAGTAGATTCTGCAAAGAGGAGGCATAAACCTAGAAGAGGACCTTGAGCTCCAGATAAGAACATAATTGGCTGATACCTTGAATTCAGCCTTCTGAGATCCTGAACAGAAAATCCAGAAAAAATTAACCACACAATTCTGACATGCAGGATTGGGAGATAATAAATGAGTGCTATTTCAAACTGCTACATATGGTAATCTGTTATGCAGCAACAGAAAATAATAGAAAGCATACAAAGATAATATAAGAACTTCCAGAACATTTTTACATGTTGCCAAACTGGACCCCAGACACTGCTAGAATAGAAGCTCCTTTGCTCAGGATCTGCACACACACACACACACACACACACATTATTAGACTTTTGAGTTATAGTCTTTTAGAATACTTTGTAATAAATTGTTGATCTAGAGGTGATAATGTTGTAAGGGACAAATAGCTCAATGGAACAGAATAGAAAGTCTAGCAATATACAAATGTATATGCACCTATAACTTTTACATTATATATAATATATAAATAGTGAATATATATTGTATTGAATGTACAAATACACCACCAAATAATTTTCTAAATTGGTGTCAAAACAGTTCAATGAGTACAAGAATATACTTTCAATAAATGATACTGGGACAATTTGATATATATATATATTGAACTAATAACCTGACTCAAACATTATTTCTTACTCAAAAATCAATTCAGGATTGTTAGACTTATATGTAGAATGAAAAACTTCTGGGAAAAAAAGAGAGGAAAATTTACCCTTTGAGATGGGCAGATTAGTTAGAGAGGACATAGAAAACACAAATCATAAAAGGATTAATTGGCCTTAATTAAAATTAAAACTTGTGCAAATCAAATCAAGAATATTAGCAAGAAGCTAGTGACTGGGAGAAAATATTCACAGCTTCTCAGATATGTGCTTAAATACAGAATATATAAGAAATAAGTCAATGATAAACATGCAATCTAATGATAAGTAGACAAAAATTGAATGGATGAATAAACGGAGAATAAACCCATTGCCAAAATACCAAATGCCAAATGGTAAGGAAGTGGGGCAGCTGAGATTCTCATACACTACTGATAAGAGCTTAACATGGAATAGTTGCTTGGGCATACTTTTGGGCAGTTTTTTAAATGTAGAATTTTTCTACGCTATTACCTCAAATTCTACCTTTATGATAAATAGCAGCATACATCCACAAGTAGCCCATTGTAAGAATTTTTATAACATCCTTGTTCATTTAGTAAAAAGTTAAGAATAGCTTTGATGTACATCAACAAGGTGATATTTATATTTATGTAGATAGCATATGTTTTCAGTGGGACATTATTCATGAAAAGAAAGAAGCTGCTGATAAAGCCAAAAAGAAGGCAACTACTAGAGGGGCAACTTTTCAGAAGTGCCCTTATCAGCAAAGGGCTCTGCAGCAGGTCTGGGCTAGAAGTCGAGTGACTTTGCTTCCGTTTTGAAATGTTGGTGCTGGAAGAGAAATGCTACTGGAGTTCATGGCAAGTCCCACAAGGAGAAACAAAATGCATACTTCTAGTGCCCTGGAGTACATCCAGGGCATGCAGTAGAGACTTACACAGTATATGAAAAACAATTTTTGACATATTATTGTAGAGAAGGAACTTCTGACCAGACGCAAAAGAGATCTGTGGCCAGAGCCCCTCACCATGAATAACTTTGTTACATCTACCACATCATAAAGCAAACCTATGCGCAATCTGCTGAGTGTCAAGGTGGCCCATCCACATTCACATGCAAGGAGGACCAGAGAGTATAAACAAGTTTCATAAACAGGTCACCCGGGCTATTCTGTCCATCACAGTTTGCCAACATTGAACAGTTCCTTACTCACCTTTTAGGACCACCTGACTAAGGAGAAACTACAGTTGGTTCATAGTTGAGAGCCTTGTAACACAGGTAGATGTGGAAAGTGACAGTGGCTTCATGATGACGCTCATTCAAGGATGGTTCTGAGGGACAATGATAAAAGACAATTCCCTGGGCCTCCCTGGTGGCGCAGCGGTTGAGCACTGCGCTGTGGAGCTGTCGGCATTGCGTGATGCGAGTTCGATGCCCAGCTGGGGAGAATCCCGCGTGGCATGGCAGACCTCTCCTGCCTTGCCCGCTGCTCCCCTCAGCAGTGTATTTCTGATCTGCCTGTTCTGCTCCCCACTCTGTATCTGGTGAGCCCTCTCACTGCCCCAGGACTCTGGCTTATACCCCAGCTTGTATGTATAAATAAATAAATCTTTATTTAAAAAAAATTAAAAAAATAATAAAAGACAATTCCCCAAAAGGCAGAGCTTTGCATCTGACCATCCATTTTATAAGAAAAAAAAATGTAGATGTCAGAAAACACATTCTCTTTTTGGCAATAACAAATGACTCAAGCCTTGAAAGATAAAGAACCTCAAAAAACTGAGAAAGACAGGAGTGTAGGTGCATATATATATATATATATATATATATATATATATGTGTGTGTGTGTGTGTGTGTACATATATACACATATACACATATATGTGTATATATACATGCACATATCTATATATATACACATACATACACACACAATAGACTACCACTCTGTGGTAAAAAAAAAAAGGGAAGATGCCATTTGTGACAACATGGATATAACTGGAAGGGATTATTCTAAGTGAAGTGAGTCAGAAAGAGAAAAAGATAAATACTAGGTGTTTACTTATACGTGGAACCTAGAGAAACTTAACAAAGCATGAGACATAAGACTGACCCTTGAAAGCAGACAGTAGATCTGAGACATTCAGGAAGGGATAGTGAGGACAAGGGAGAGGGGAAGAGTAGAGAAGGAGGCAGGGTGGGGGGAGGAACAAAGTGGGGAGGATCTGAGTGGGGGAGGAGGAAGGAGACCATGATGGAGGGAGAGGGAGGACTGTGGGCACTACTTTGGGTGTTGGGAAACTATGGTGACTGCACCTGAGGGGAGAAATGCTATATTGTGAAAAAATAAACAAGGATATTTTTAAAATAAAGGAAAATGTTAAAAAAAAATAAAGACATGTAGGGTGTAGTATTATACTAGATACTAGATATGTAGGACTGGGCACAGTATCTTCATGTTCTTGTCATCACTCATAGGGCAGCACTGACCATGAAAAAGACACCAGGTTGCCAGGTGAGCGATGTGCCCTCGCACGTGGACTTAGCTCTCTCTGTTATTTGCCCCCTATTACTCGCATGTTGAAATCATAAGTGGAGGAACCACACTGCAGGGGTGAAGATCACACATGTACCCAACATCTGTAAACTTACAGGCATTTGAATAATTAGCAAAACTTTTAAAAGGAAAAACATTTCGAGGTTCTATATTACCATTACTAAATACTAATGAAAAAGGTAACAGTAAGCAACGAAATGGATATTGATGTCAAGGTAAGCAAGTTGATCAGTGGAACTGAAGGAACCCAGAAATGGATATTTCTATACATAGCTAACAGAATTTTGAGAAAGGGAATTTCCTGTGGAAAGCATAGTCTTTTCAATGGATTATGCTAAGTAATTGTATAATGCCAAAAGATCTTTATTGCATACCTTGGATCATGTAGAAAAAATAACTCCAACTGTATCATACAACTAAATGTAAAAAGTAGTGCTGTCTTGCCTAAATTGTTCATTTTTGTTAGTAAGTGAAATGCAACATGTACATAAATAATAAAATCTATTTATATACTAAAATGCTTAAGGTTTTTTTATATAATGAATGATTATAGACAGCTGTTCAGCATGTAAAACAACCTCTATGTCACACATAAGTTTATTGTGTTGTTGGTGAATGTCTTTGAAATGTTCAAAAGAAAATACTATGGTTTCTGAGCTTTCCAAACTAGTTGTTTTTTTTTTTTACTAGAAGAGAATTAATTAATTAATTTTATTGGTGTTGAAACTGCAAATACTCCTAATTGTTCTCTCTAGATCTAGTTAGTCTAGATCTGGTATACCAATCTTTTGATTTCATAAATGTTCTACCTACATAGTAAGTAAAATGAAAATATATGAGAGGGGAAAATAAATTATAGTTCCTACAACTTTCCAGAACGTCTGGGACACAGCAAAAGCAGTAATAAGAGGAAAATATACAGCATTACAAGCTCACATCAAGAAACAAGAAACAACCCAAAGAAACAATTTAATCTCACATCTTAAAGAAATAGAAAATGAACAACAAAAAACACAAAAGATATTTTAAGAAAGGAAATAATAAAAATCAAAGCAGAACTAAATGAAATGGAAATAAAAAAAAAATCAAGAAGATTAATAAGACCAAAAGCTAGTTCTTTGAACAAATAAACAAAATAGACAAACCACTAGCCAGGCTTACAAAGAAAAAACGAGAGAAAACACAAATAAATAGGATCATAAATGAAAAAGGAGAAATCACAACGGACACAGCAAAAATAAAAAAAATAATCAGAGATTACTATAAACAGCTATACGGAAACAAGTATAACAACCTAGAGGATATGGACAAATTCCTAAAACT
>PVIJ01015607.1:7425-35877 GCA_004024925.1 Scalopus aquaticus
AAAAAAAAAAAAAAAAAAAAAGAATAGTTAATTAAACACAAGACAATTCAGAAAGGGCCTCCCCTGTGGCGCAGCGGGTTGAGCACAGCACTGTGGAGCTGTTGGCGGCTGCAGCGTGGGTTTGACACCGGGTTTGACACGTGGGTTTCCCTCCTGGCTCAGTAGACCTCTCCTGCCTCACCCGCTGCTCCCCTCAGTAGTGTATTTCGGTTGATCTGCCTGTTCTGCTCCTAACTCTGTCTCTGGTGAACACTCTCCCTGCCCCACACCTTTGGCCTGTACAACAGCTTGTATGCAAAAATAAAGAATAAAAAAATCATTAAAAAAAAGGAATCTGGAAAGTTATTAAAAAAAGAAAATTCAGAAAAACAAAATGAACTCAGAAATAAAGTCAATGAATACAAGGTAGAAACTAAGGCTTTAAATAAGAAATTAACAGAAATTCAGGAGGTAAAATGTGTACCAAATGGAAAGAAAATTTAGAGTAAGCTAGAGGTAGAATAGATCTTAATAGACCTACAACAAGTAAAAGGTTGAATTATGAATCAAAGAAATTAAACCTTTCACAAGAAAAGCACAACACAAGATGCTTCTATTAATAAGCAAACAAATAAAATGTATTAAATAATGCATACAATAAAATTAATAATATTTTAATATTTAATTATTATTTATCATTAATTTATATAATCGTTATTATTGATTAATAATAAATAAATTAAATAATCAATATTATTCTTTCATAAACTCAGGAGACAGAAGAGCAGAGGACACTTTCAATTTATATTCCGAAGCCAGTATTACACTGATGCCAAAAATGAGACAAAAATCACAAAGAAAGAAAACTAAAGACAGAAGTTCCTTATGGATATAGAGGCAAAAATCCACAAAAAAATAAACAATACTGACAAGCAGCATTTAAAAGATTATGAACATACTGTACTATGAAGGAACCTTAAAACATATAAGCAAAAATAGTCAGATACATATTGTATGATTTCATTACATGAAATGTCCAGAATAGGGAAGTGTGGAGAGGCCATTTCATTTACTTGATGGCACTCAGTGAATTAGTCAAAGCAAGAGAAAGAGAAAGGAGGTATAACAAAGACAAATAACACAATAATGCTTTACATTTTGTAAGCGAGATTCTCTCTACAAGTCCAAATAGTGACTCAGTCTTTAGATATGTTTAAGAATATAATATGAACTTGTTATTCCTTCCACTGTCTATTCTCACTTGCCCCATACATTATGAGTTGATCGTATTACTACCAACTATCTTAATGTTTGAAATTGACTTTCTCTTGTAAAATCACAACATTTTATTTTGCACATATTCACTTCACAAGGCATTACTGTTTACATCCTTCACAGATTTCAAATATTGAGACACACATACAAATCCATACATACAGCATTCCATGCATTTCTCAACCACTTATGAGTAGGTTCCCTTGTTTTGTTGCCATGGTTTCTTATTCAATAGTGTCAACATTCTCATCTCTAATTGCTCATGTGATGATGCAGTCCATGAACCCAAACCAATTTTATGTTAAAGAGACCATATCAAACAATTGATATGGATTCCAGGATCCTATGCCCCATATTCACATACTCTAAACACAATTTTTCCTGTCTCTTTTTCCCATTACCTATTGTGAAAAGTTTTTACTGTTTCCTCATTGTAGTGCCAGCAGGAAGTGGCACTAAGCAGGTTCCCAATGATGGGCAGACGGGTATAAAGGAAGTTCTGGAGCCCTCAGTGGCTTTTTATTTAAACTCTTTAACTCTGGCAACTATATACAAGGTGGTGGGGCTGGAGTTCCACTGGGTACCATCTGCTCACGGTTGATGTGCTCCTGGCCCCCACAAATAGTCAGCTTCTCTGGGGCCCTTCCTGCAGCATGCTCTTGCTGCTGCCCTCTCTGTGCTGCTGCTTCTTCCCTCTGCTCTCTCCTTCCAAGCTAGTGTACACTTCGCATGTGCAGTACACCAAAGGCTGCTTTTGCAGCTATGCTAATGGTTACTCTAAACCACACCCCCTAGGCTTTGCTACTCTAAGTCACCCAGCACTTAGGCCTGCAGAGGCCCATCCCCAGGGGGAGGGCGGAAAAGCCTGAGCTGTGCTGCCTACCTTACGCTCATCTTTCACCTATGCTTTGTATTTTGAGATGTGATTTCTGTGCCATCTCTAAATAAAGTTCAAATTCTTTGGCAAGTTATACATCATAATCTTTCCCGTACTCTAAAACACACTCATATATCATATTTTAATTTCATCAAACACCTAAAAAATTTTTAAATTTACTGGGTAAGCATCCCTCTTTTTTCTTTTGGTGAAGTAGACTTCTTTATGTCTCCAATCCCCCCACACTGGAACAGAAAAAAAATCATCCTTCAAAACAAAACTCAAATTTCACTTTTTCATAAGTTGCTTTTGGCATCACAGCATTAGTTATTTCTATATTGAATAATTTTCTATTTGTTCAAATATTGAATTTTTGTAAGTTAAAAAAACAGTATTATATGCATAAACACAGATCAGGTTTTCTTGGAAAATGTTATATTTCTTTAAAAAATGAAACTATGTGCATTAATTCCTATCATTTTAGAACTCAAAAAAGTAATCTATATGCTATATAGGTTCATAAAACATGTATCTTCATATGCATATGTGTTTATATAAAACTTATTGTAAAGTAATAGTAATAGTTGGTATAATCTCAGAAATTTATAGTCAGACTATAACAAAAGAAGTAACAGAAAAGGCACTAAATTAAAACACATAAACACACACACACACACACACACACACACACACACACTAATTGAATTCCATATCATTTACCAAGAAGAGAATAAATTTATGAGGAAAGTAAAAAGGTAATTCTTGCTTTTGTCAAAAAAAAAAAAACCCTTCTGAAAATATAACTTCATTTTTAATTTAAGATAGTGAATGTATATATAAATCCATTGCTCATACAACTATTTTAGGTTTTTGTTTTCTTAATTATATTATTGATGATATTCAAATATAATAAAGTTAATTTTTGGAATTTTGATTTGATTTAAAGTATCACAGTCCATTATTTCATTGATTAATGGACATTGCACATTTAAGAATTGGGTGTGTAAGGAGGTGACTTAAGTTAGTTTCATCTTTGCCATGATTTTATAAATCAATTGCATTATACATGTTAGGAGCTAGTTTTCTTTTTTCTTTTTAATCACAATTTGATTTTCATGAGTCAACTAGCTTAGCTATAGATGATATATACTGTCTGTCCTCTTCTGAGTATATATTAAAAACCTAGGGCTTTGGAGAGTCAAGCTCTTCTTTTGATTTATTCTTAATCATAAGAGAATAATAATGTTAAATATATAGACTCTGCACTCATTATAAGAGTTGTTGGGCCTCCCTGGTGGCACAAGCCTTTAAGTCTCAGCACTACGAAGCTATCCACAGCCACTCTAGCACTAATTGGATCCCCAGCTAGGGAGCTTCTCACATGTCATAACAGACCTCTCCTGTCTTCTGTCTCGCCCTCTGATCCCCTCAGCAGTTTATTTCAGTTAATTCGCCTTCTCTGTTCCCCACTCTGTCTCTGGTGAATCCTCTTACCCCCCACACCTCTGGCCTACACCCCAGATCTTGAATGCATAAATAAATAAATCTTTAGGGCCTCCCTGGTGGCGCAACGGGTTGTCTCAGCACTGTAAAGCTAGCCACAGCCACTGCAGAACAAGACTGATCCCAGGTCAGGGTGCTGATTCACATGGCACAGCAGACTTCTCCTAACTCATATGCTGCTCCCTTCAGCAGTGTGTTTCAGTCAATCTGCCTGTTCTACTCCCCACTCTGTCTCTGGCGAATATTCTCACTCCTCCCCCACACTTCTGGCCTGCACCCCAGCTCTTGTATGCATAAATAAATGAATCTTAAAAAAATAAATCTCAAAAAAAAAGAGTTGTGTGTATTTGTTCCACGATTAAAAGTAATACAAGCCAATTTTGAGTAATTGTGCAACATGACTTACAATGATTTTTGATATTTATTTTGCTTATAAACTATAACTTTGTTTAAACTAATGCTTCACATTTAAAAAACTACCTAATCATAAATAATGTACATTTTATAATGTTTAAGATTTTGCATGCTTCTAAGGAGTACAAAGATACTTATGAATAGTGATAAAATCATCATTATAGATTCCTTATTGGACGCTGGACTTTCACATAATAGATATGAAAATGTAATGAAGCTCAAGTTTATGAAACAGCAATTTACAAAATTAACCATAAAATCCAAAGGATTAGGAGCATATCTGGGGAAACATATACTACTTAGTCAAAATAGTAATAGAAAAAAATAACAGTAGTTATAAACATTTAAAAATAAGAGAAATGTGAATTTGTGTTATATTCAAATATTAGGTCTGCAAGAACTGGGTCCTCATTCTTGCAAAGGACAGCATTTTACCTGCCTTTTTAAGTGCTCCAGACAATATGTTTTCATCATTGGTATCAACTCCCTGGTCTTCAGAGATATTTGTTATTGTTTAGCTAGGAAACTATTCCAGATCCCTAAACAACATATAATCACTGTTGTCAGCACACCGAGCTGCCTCATGCTATGTGATCTGACCATACTCCTTAGAAAGGAAGAGAAGACAGTAAGACTGCTCAGTCTTCTCAATAACTAATGCCACTCCATTATTTTCATTATTTTAGAAGTAACTCTTTCTGCTTCTACCTCTTCATATGGGTTTACCCCTTTTTTGGGTAAACTAACAAGTTATTTAATTACTTGGGACTTGGCACATAACGAGTATTTTTGCTAGTCTATATTCAAAGAGGTTAAATTCAGAGGATGACCAGTTTTTCAGGTTATGTAAGGGCTGGAGAAGAAGATGCCAGAATCTGCCTTCAGAAATGACTCTTGAAACAACATAACCAAATGTTCCCTGTAATGATTGCTCTTACACAATAGGAAACCTGAAGAATTGGGAACTTACTGCTGAAATCGCCAGTGTGGAAACCACTTTGTCTCTGGTATTCTCTGGGAAGAAGAAAGCTGCTTCCACAAACACTGAGTCCAGGAACACATTGCTTCAGCCACCATCCTTACCAGTAAAAGGAGTGTTCCATGTCATTATAGAAACTGCCAATGCAAGCGTTAGCTAGGAAATAGCAATATTCTCCACTGCATAGATTTCTTCTAAATCACTTGCTCTAGGTCTGTTTAATGGAAACTGAGCCACATTCCAAATTCAAGATACAAAGAAACCTGGGAAATGTATTATTTGGATTACTGTCCTCTGACATGTAATAGTTCTTTACTGCCCTAAGTTCCTTCCACTACAGGTGGATGTCCTCTTTATCATCCGAGAACTTTTTAGAAATTTTAGAAACTCAAATAGCATCCAAACCTACTAGTCACAGTCTGCATTTTGATAAGATTCTCATTGTATTCTAAATCACATTGAGATTAAGTCTGCACTAAGACATTGTACAAATAGGTTGGGAAGGATAGAGTCAGTCAATCAGTCATATCTACCACAAATGCCTTAAGACAAAAGATGTCAGATCTATGAAAAGTTGCTGATTTTTTAATGCCTTAAATTATTTTATCTTTTTGATTGTCAGTAAAATTTGGTGGGTTACTACTGTATAAATTTCACATTTTACAAACTTAATACAAACCAGTTCATACAAAAAGATCCCATCTTCAACCCTCTTGTATGCTTCAAGCATAAAATAACATTGGCCCTCATGTGACACCATCAGAAATCTGTCTTTGTATCTTCATTGTACTTTTTGTATTTTACTTTCATTCTCAGATTGTTATCTATAATTTATATCAAAGACACTCCTTCTTGGCAATCCCAGTGGAATAATTGCTGGATTTTTTTTGGAAATGTAGAGTAAAATACATAGTTCTAATGATATTTGTATTTGGTACTCTGAATTTAAGTCACCTGTTCATCCCTGACACAATTTTTATGGTCATGGGGTTGTGATACTCATTCTTACTCAAAGAGAATCAATGAGGTCAATTTGATCTGCAAAGAATTGCTGACCAATAGGAAGAGGTGGTTCTACAAAGGGAAGCCTTGGTGCTAGTATCAGAATATAATAATTTGCTGAACAGCATAAAATATGAAAGATATCCACTAAATAATTTCACAGAAATTAACTAGGTGTGACTATTTGCTAGTTTTTGTTTTATTGTATTAGTTTATCGGTTTAGGTATTATTTTGAGAATTTTACATAGATGTGTACTCATAATTGTATGCAGAATATATTTTGAATTCAGTTTAAATATTTATTTTTATTTTTTATTTATACATACAAGCTGGGTTACAGGCCAGAGGCGTGGGGCGGCGAGAGGGTTCACCAGAGACAGAGTGGGGAGCAGAACAGGCAGATCAGAAGTACACTGCTGAGGGGAGCAGTGGGCGAGGCAGGAGAGGTCTGCCGCACCATGTGGGACTCTCCCTGGCCGGGCGTCGAACTCACGTCGCCGCTGCCGACAGCTCCACAGCGAAGCACTCAACCGCTGAGCCACCGGGGAGGCCCTGAATTCAATTTAATATGTCATTATAATTTATAAGTTCCTTTTGTACTTAAAAATATCACATATGTCATCAAGTCCAATCACTCAGTTATTGACATAAAGTGATAAGATGTGTCTTTTCAGTGCAGCCTTTTCCTCCAGTATGTATCACAAGGATATTGACCATATATCTTTGTAATGAAAATAATCATAGCATCTTTGCTACCCTTAAGTAGGAAAAATACCACACCAATTTCAATTTTTCAAGCAGTTATTTAAAAGCTATTTCACACTTAATTTCAAATGGATGTTGGTTAGTTTTGTAGTTATGGTAAATTTTGATAAATGTAGGGCCTCCCTGGTGGCACAACTGGTTAAGCATAGTGCTATGAAATTATCCAGAGCCATTGCAGCATGAGTTCGATACCCAGCGGGGAGATTCCCACACGGTCCAGCAGACCTCTCCTGCCTCACCCTCTGCTCCCCTCAGCAGTGTACTTCGGTTGATCTGCCTGTTTTGCTCCCTACTCTGTCTGTGGTGAATCCTCTCACCACTCCACACCTCTGGCCTACACCGCAGCTTGAATGCATAAATAAATAAATCTTTAAAGAAATGAACAACAAAAAAATTTTGACAAATACAAATTAAAGAAATATTTGTAAGCCTTGACACTAACTACATAATAAAATTCCAATAATAATAATATTAATGTCCCTTAAAATTACATTGCTGCATGCCTTTAGTATACAGCTCTTTTAAAGAAGTATTAACCTTTCTTTGGTTGATTCAGTTTGTTTATTTTTTTTTTAATATCAGAGAATAAATATGGGATTGTACTTGCGTTTCAACTAAGGTTAAACAAGTTCATGCCTATCATCACTATATTCTAAGTAAATAATATTTATATACTCTAAAGGAATTTTTTTAAAGATTGATCTATTTATGCATAAAAGAGCTGGGGTGTAATCCAAGGCATGGGGGTGGTGAGAGGATTCACCAGAGACAGAGTGGGGAGCAGAACAGGGAGATTGACTGAAATACACTACTGAGGGGAGCAGCGGGCAAGACAGGAGAGGTCTGCTGCACCATGTGGAAAGCTCGGGGATCAAACTTGTCCTGCAGTGTTTGCAATAGCTTCATAGTCTGAGGCTTAACCCCTTGTGCCACCAGGGGAGGCCCTCCAAAGAAATGTTTAAGGCTTACCTGATAAACTTACAATAACTGAGGTTAAAGATTTCAAATCTGAAGCGTCAGTAGACTTGTTATTGAAAACCTGAAGCACAGATACACCTACAATTCGGTAGCTGATTAAACAAATAAGAGTAGTGAAATAAATCTTCATAGGAGGGATAACTGATTGGACAGTGCTTTGTGCTCAACAGTCATTTCAAAAGTCAATTTCTATCCAAAGATATCTTCACTATTTGAATTAGAAAAATAATCACACAATGGCTTAAGGCCTGATACATTGGCAACTGTGCTTTTGTAAAGAAAGCTTCATGACTCACAAAGCATTGCATCAACCAGAAAGAGAATTTATTTAAAGAGTCTGTGCATACAATAAAATTATATCCACTGAGATTTATTTAAGGATAAATTTTCTTTCTCTTAGGAAATCAATCAAATACTGCATTTGAGGTTAGTAGTAATTTTACTTTGTCTGTGATGTTTTGTATTTGTAAATCCAAATGATGTAATATTGTGGTGACTGTCAATCATTGAAGATAGCCTAAGGTGGGGTTGCTCTAGACAGATTTTCTGTATCTGGTGAGCTATTTATTTATTTTTTAAAGATTTATTTTTATTTATTTATGCATATAAAAACTGGGGTGTAGGTCAGAGGTGCAGGGGTTGAAAGGATTTACCAGATACAGAGCGAGGAGCAGAACAGGCAAATCTACTGAAATACACTGCTGAGGGGAGAAGCGGGCAAGACAGGAGAGGTCTGCTGCATCATGTGGATCAGCTCCCTGGCCAGGGATGGAACTCATGCTGCAGTGGCTGGTGATAGCTTGATAGTGCTGAGACTTAACCCCTTGTGCCACCAGGGAGCTATTTATTACCTAGGTTTGAGTTGAGATGCTGGAAGAGTAAAACCTGTGTTGTTTTGAGATGGCAGAAAAAATTGCGCTCAGCAACCAGGATCTCCCTAAAGAAAGAGAACTTGCAGTTCACATTGCTCTGCTTTTTAAGGTAGGTATGATATCAAGTTCCTACCATTCTGTCTTTACAGGGAAGTGGGAAAATTATTGGATACTTTTCACCAACATTCCATCCCACCCAGTTGTCCCAGCTTAATCTCCAAAGCTAATGGGCTGTATTTTCTGACATTGAGGATCACTTTCTTCCCACTATCTTACTATCTTTTACCTGAAAGCTCAAGGAAACTCACCTGTCTTGCATTACATCTGCAAGCCTATCATTGCTTTTTAAAGATTTATTTATTTTTGCATAGAAGAACTGGGGTATAGGCCAGAGGTTTGGGGGGTGAGATTATTCATCGGAGGCAGTGGAAACAGAACAGGCAGATTTACTGAAAGAGGAGCAGCGGGTGAGACAGTAGAGGTCTGCTGCACCATGTGGGTTAGTTCTCTGGCTGGGGATGGAACTCAGGCTGTAGTGATGACAGAGCTGAGACTTAACCCGTAGGTCACCAGGGAGGCCCCTTCAAGTCTATTGTTAATAATTGAATGTCATCTGTTCCAAGTCTAAGAATCTAAAATTTCCAAACTACTAAACTTGCTTTCATATTCTAGGTCTCTAAGTGCTCAACCATTTGCCATAACATCAACTGATTATCAGAAAATTATGAGCAGCCAAAGGTATGACATCCCTTTCCCCATGTCAAATACAGAATAACTTCCACAAAGACACAGCTGAAATTAATTAGGAAACATATAAGGTTTCCACATCTTTGTTATATAATTAAAGGAGATGACTACCAAAAGGTAATTTTAGGCAAGAATATAATGAAGTTCTAAGATATAATAGCATATTTATATTGTATTTAGAATATAAATTATTCAAAATTGCTAGAATACATATCATATTGATTAAAATAACTATATCAAATGATCAAATAAATTGATATAAAATAAAAATATGCTCTATGTTGTACCTGAAGCATAAAATACTCAGTAAATGATAATGCTAATTTATGTTCATTATTAAATTGCCACACCATAAAATGGCCCAAACAATGGTTGGATTTATATCTTACTATGTTTCATTTGCATCTGTATTGCAAATTAAAGTTTTTAGATTACCTACTTAAATTTTTAAACATGAAAAATTTAGTCCAATCACAACTAGTTGGACTGAGATAAAATGTTATTTTTTAAAAAGCAAATGAATATTAAAAAAAAAATAAATGCAGCAAGTTGAAATAATTTTAAGCCCCTGAATTATAATGCATGATTCACAAAGTAAATTTTCTGCTATAATTACCTAAGTAAGAAAACAATTAAGGTATCTAACCTTGCATTTTATTATTAAAAAAATCTACATAAGCTTGCTCCATTATTTAATTTATCTTTAAGTATAGAGTACCTTAATTATATCAAACAGAAATATACTTCAAGTAGTTTCATTACTTTTTCCTTGATATGTTCCCAGTGATGAGAAAACAACTACCAGTAATATAATCAATTTGACCTAGAATGAAGAAAATTTTGTCACCTTTTCCATCTGAAAATCCTTGTCTCCTTTCATTTAGATTCCAAGAAAAATTTATCCTCACAAGTGACTTTTAAATATTTCCTATTAGCCTTACCTTACATGAAATAGGTTCTCTCTCTCTCTCTCTCTCTAGTAGTAGTAGTAGTAGTAGTAGTAGTAGCAGCAGCAGTAGTAGTAGTAGGGAAGGGTGCTGGTATAAAATGTTTCCGAGCATTCCAGAGATATTTTAAGATACTGATTACTCAAGTTGAGTCCAGCATTTAAATATGAGTCTCCAAATACCAATAGAGTTGTCAGAATGGAACGACAGCTCCCGAGTAGATGGGGCAATATGAAAATTATCTAAAAAAAAATTTCATGGCAAAACAATTGTTATTTTTTCCAAGATAATATGTACAACTGTGACAAGAAAATTAAAATATTGAGACACTTAGATACAATTTCCTCTACTTGCTCACAGAAGTCAAACCACATTCTTAGAATCTATGCAGAAAAATCAAGTACAATGATGTTTGTTTGTTGGTTGGTTTTGATTGAGTATATATTCCATTATTTCTTTATTCAGTTGTCTTAGGATGGGTAGTTATTTAGGTTAGTTCTGACATTTTGGTATTGGGGATTCTGCTGCTATGAATATAGAAGTGAACAAACCCTTTAGTATTAGTGTTTTTATATTCTTTGGATAAATACCTAGCAGAGTATTGATTTTTATTTATTTATTTTTAAAGATTTATTTTATTAGTACATACAAGCTGGGGTATAGGCAAGAGGTGTGGGCGGCGAGAGGGTTCACCAGAGACAGAGCGGGGAGCAGAACAGGCAGATCAGAAGTGCACTGCTGAGAGGAGCAGCGGGCAAGGCAGGAGAGGTCTGCCGCACCATGTGGGAATCTCCCCAGCCAGACGTCACTGCTGCAACAGCTCCACAGCACAGCGCTTAACCGCTGCGCCACCGGGGAGGCCCTGATTTTTATATTTTTAAGGGATCTCTTTTCTACAGTGGCTGCACCAAGTGGCATTCCCACAATAGTGGAAGGGTTTAAGTTTTTTCCACATTGCTGCCAACATCTCAGTCTTTCTGAAATAGACCATTCCCATATGGATCAGATTGATTTGTATTTTCCTTGCAATAGGTATATCAATGATTTTTAACATATATATGTGTGTGCATGTGTATATACATGTGCACGCGCGCGAACGCGCGCGCGCACACACACACATTTACTACCGGGCATTTCACCCTTTTTTTGGTGGGATTATAAATGATATTATTTTTTTCAATTTCTCTTTCCTCAAATTCATTGTTTGCATACAGAAACATAACAGACTTTTGTGTATTGATTTGTATTCTGCCACTTTACTATATTTATTCATTATTTCTGCTTTTTTCTGTTGCTGTTGGGTAGACTTCTTTGAATTTTCTATATATATTTTCAGGTCATCTGTGAATAGTGACAGCTTCACCACTCTTTTTCTACATTGACTTTGTTTTATCTTTTTCTTGCCTAATGGCTTTGGCTAGGACTTTAGTTGCTATGTTGAATAATAATCATGAAAAATGGACACCGTTGTCTTGTTCTTTTTTTTTAAGATTTATTTATTTATGCATACAAGCTGGGGGTACAGGCCAGAGGCGTGGGGCGATGAGAGGGTTCACCAGAGACAGAGTGAGAACAGGCAGATTGACGGAAATACACTGCTGAGGGGAGCAATGGGAGTGGCAGGAGAGGTTTGCCGCACCATGTGGGAACCTCCCTGGCTGGGCATCAAACTCGTGTTGCCGCTGCCGACAGCTCCACAGTGCAGCGCTTAACTGCTGCGCCACCAGGAAGGCCCCCGTTGTCTTGTTCTTGATCTTATTTCTATGTTATTGAGAGTTTTTATCATTAATCAGTGTCAACTCTTGTTGAGTGTTTCTTCAGTATCTTTGAAATATTCATATGATTTTTTTCATCTTTTTTTGATATAATGGATGAGTTGACTGATTTGCACATATTGAACTAACCTTTGATCCCTAGAATGAATCTCACTTTGTTATGATAGATGATTATCTTAATATATTACTGAATTCTGTTTGCCAAGGTTTTGTTGCAGATTTTCACACCTGTCATCATCAGCGACATCAATCTATAATTTTCCTTTATTTGTGCTGCCCTTGCTTAGTTTGGGAAACTATATTTTTGGCTTCATAAAATGTGATTGAGAGTTTTTTCTTCCTCTTCATTCTTTTTATTTTTTTTTCTTTTAAGCATAAGTATTAGATTTTCTAAGAGAGTTTGGGATAATTCACAAGAGAAGCCATCTGGTCCCGGGTTTTTGTTCTTAGGGAGACAACTTTGATTCTTTCATTATCTGTGCTTGTATTTGTTCTATTCAAGCTGTCTATTTTATCCTGGTTCATTCTTGGTTGGTTGTATGAATCCAGTTTTTTTCCAGGTTGTCCAGTTTGTATAAACAAGTAAAAGAGTATTCTGTACTATGTGTTGCAATTTTGTCTCTTTCTTTTCTGATTTTTTTTTTTTTAACTTTGGTATTCTCTTTTCTTATTCTTAGTTAACCTAGCTAGGTGTTTATTTTTTTTTTTCCTTTTTTCAATTTTATCATTTCAAAGAAAAAACTCTTGGTTTCTTTGATATTTTGAACTGTCTTTTTGAGTTTTACTTCATTTATTTTCATTCTGATTTTTATTATTTCTTTTTTTAAATATTTATTTATTCATTTAAGAGCTGGGGTGCAGGCCAGAGGTGCGGGAGTAAAAAGATTTACTAGCGACAGAGTGGGGAGCAGAACAGGTAGATTGACTGAAATAAACTGCTGAGGGGAGCAGTGGGCGAGTCAGGAGTGGTCTGCTGTGTTATTTGGGAATCTTCCTGGCCAAGGATCAAACTTGTGCTGCAGTGACTGCAGATAGCTTCATAGTGTTGAGACTTAACCCCTTGCACCACCAGGGAGGCTCCTGATTTTTATTATTTCTTTTCTACTATAGTTTTTTGTTTGTTCTACTTTTCTAGTTCACTCATTTGTAATATAAACTTATTTATTTGAGATGTTTCTTAAACATTAGTGTGAGCATGTATTGTTACTATCCTTCCTTCTTGCATCCTTTAGGGTTTGGGAGCTTAGCTCTTTATTCCCATTTGTCTCCAGATTTCCCTTTGTTTCTTTATTGACATGGGATTTATTCAAAAGGGTGTTGTTTAGTTTCTACATGTTTGGATTCTTATGGATTTCTTTTTGTGGCTGGTTTCTAGCATTATACCATTATATTAGGAGGCAATGCTTTATATAATTTATATTTTCATTTATTTTTGAGATGTGTTTTGTGTCCCAGCATATTATCTATCCTTTATAGATGTACAAGTGAGATGAATGTGTATTCATTTTGGGTATGCAATAATCTGAAAATGTCTATTAATTCATAATGACCCAATGCTTCATTGGAGGCTATTATTTCCTTATTTACTTTTTATCTGTATGATCTCATAATTTATGCATATGGTGCAGTGAAATTAATGTTTTTCTGTCAATGTTTTGCTTTGTATTTGTTAATACTTGTTTTATGCATTTGGGTGTTCCTGTGTTGAGTGTGTAAATATTTATGATAGCTATATTTTCTTGATGAATTATTCACATCATCATTATATAGTGCCCATCTTTTTTTCACTTTTTACTAATTTTGGCAGAAAATCTAATTTGTTGTATATAAGAATGGCAGCTTATGATTTTCTTCTCTGTGTTAATCGCTTGAAATATATGTCTCTGCACTTTCACTTTAAGCTTACTTGTCTTTAGTTTGAAATATGTCTATTATATTGAAAGTATAGAGGGTCAAGCCTTCTATTTTTTCATTCTCTGTCTTTTTATTAATGATTTCAGATCATTCACATTTAAGGTGATTGCTAATACATGAAATTTATTTACTGTCTTTTTAAAATGTTTTTATTATTTTATATTGTGTAGAAGAATTGGGGTGTAGGCCAGACATACGGGGATAAGAAGATTCATCAGAGACAGAGTGGGGAGCTGAACAGGCAGGTTTACTGAAATACACAACTAAGAGATACAGCAGGCAAGACAGGAGAGGTCTGCTGGCCATATGTGGGTTAGTTATCTGGCTGGTTTCAAACTCAGGCCATACCAGTGAGAGTACTGAGACTTAACCCGTAGGTTACCAGGGTGGCCACAAAGATGCAATTGTGAATTCTTTTGTTTGTTTGTTTTTTGTGTATAGAAGAACTGGGGTGTAGGTCAGAGATGGGGGGGCACAGCATTCACCAGAAACACAGTGGGGAACAGGACAGGAAGATTTACTGAAATACACTGCTAAGGGGAGTAGTGGGTGAGAGGTCTACTGTGCCACATGTGAGTTAACTCACTGGTTGGGATTTGAACTCAGGCTTTAGGGATGATAGTACTGAGACTTAATCCCTAAGCCAACAGGGAGGCCCTGCTTTTGGGTTTTGGTTTTTTTAGCTTTCTGTTGTTTCCTTTCTTATATGTCTCTACCTTTGTTAAGTAAAAGTGGTGAAAGTGGTCACTATTGTTCTTTTCCTCATTTTAGAACATTCAGTTTCTTATTTTTCAGTGTGATGTTTGCTATATTATTTTCATAAATGGCCTATACAACAATACCTTATTGCTTCTTCTTGATCCATATGGACCATTTAAACATTTATCCTACTGGCGGAGTCTATTGAATATGTTTTCCATGTTTTTTTTTTTTTTTTCCTCATTTGATTCAGCAACTCTTCTTGTGTGTTTTTAAATATCTTCAATTTCTTCAGTGAAGAACTCTTTTTGTTCTGAATCTCTTTTTTGAGAACCCAAGTATACCTTTCTGTTTGCTGGAATTGTTAGTACATCACTGATTTGTTTTAAAAAATGTCATTGTAATGTCTTCATTTGGTTCTCAAATTCTGTGTCTTTTATTCCCTTTTCTGGACTTCTATGATCTTTATATTTTTCATCTTATGTTCAAATATCCCTTTCCTTGATATCTGTGTTAATTTACTTTTTTTTTTTTTTTTTGGTCTGGTAGGGATTTTATAGTTCTATTTAGCTTTATTTTTGTGTGTTTGCTTCTCTGTTTCTCTTTTTTGTTGTTGTTGCTGTTTAATTTGGTGTTAATTTGGTTGCAGGTGAGGAAAGAATGGGAAGTTGAGTTCAAATACTTATTCTCAAAGTTGATGACGAGGAAGGATTATTCCACTCAGAGAGTTGGAGACTGCCTACTGCCTCCTCCCCTCTTTCCTTAGAAAAAGCCCAGCTCATTGCTTCATGGACTCAATTTCCTGGATTCCCCAACTCCTTATCATCACTCCTAACTCTAACAGGAATACATAATGTGCAGTGTGAAGCAGGTGTCTTTCTCTGATTGTCCAGTGGAGAAGACAGGAAAGAACACTGCCACCTTCACTGCTGGCAGCAGTGACTCTGTTACTAAAACTACAGTTCTGGGCCCTTCATGTATGCTAGTCTTCACTCCCCTTCACTGAAAAATCTCACTGAAAAAAATCACCATGCATGTTTGCTGCACCGATCCAACTTTGCCCATCCTTCTCCCTGGTCAGCTGAATAGAATAACCTCCAACCTAGTCACATCTCACCTCACCTCTCTCTTTTCCATACTCAAAGTGAACAACAATCTTAGTGAAAATATCTATGGGGAAGTCCCCCAATCCTGTTGATAGACTAGTGAAATTTCATGTGAGCAAATTTTAGTTTTTCTTAGTTTTGTTAAGGGCAGTATTTCATCAAAACCCTTTTATCCCATTGTGTTGTGAGTGGTGCCTCACTTTTTTTTTTCCAAAGAGATTTGTAAAAATCTCTTTGGGAAGTCCATTATGATGCTAGACAATATGCCTTAAAAAATGGAAATTTGGATTCACATTTACAACTACTAATTTGCATTGATGGAAATTTAATGTCATAGACGTTTGAAGTAGATAACATGTTTTACCTTTATTTTCCTCCTCATTACTTGGAGGAATTCTGATGAGGATACTTTGGATTATTTAAGAAGGTAAAATCAAAATGAAGAGGAACCATTTAAATTTGAATGCTACAATGAAATCTGAAAACCAATGAATTTGTATGACTGTATTCTTAGGAGATAAAATGTTCATAGAATTCAAAGGTTTTATACACACACACACACACATCTTAATCTAGGTTAGAAACAGTAAAAATGTTCTTTGAATCTGTAGTATGTCAAAAGTTTTGTTCCAAAGAACATACAGATTGTGATTTGAAATAATAGTGACTACCTTAATATTTTTTCTTCTGTATAAAAGGAGCTATTGTAATATATTTGAAATGGGCATTTTCATAGTTTTGAAGAAATTATAAGTAACTAACTAACTAACTAAATAAATAAATATCCTCCAGTACTTGAGAGTGATCATGAGACCATCAGGAATTTCTCCAATTTTTGAACAATAATCATAACTTGCTGATTTATTTGTTAATTCACTGAATGAAGATGGATTCTTATTATATCAAGGACACCTCAAAATTGTTTGGTAGAAAAGACCAACACTTAAACATTACTGGGGAACATATATGGTCAGTACATAGTATGTTATTTAATATATGGTGAAGAAGTTATGATACAATATAAAATACAATATTTCAATTAGGCGTTCTGTCATTTAACTTCATATCTAAAGGAGATGAACACAGGCTTCATGATGAGTGAAAGAAAAATAATCAAACTCTCAATTATGCCATAAGACCATCATTTAGTCCATATGCCATTTTCCAGGTCATTTGATTATCCTCTTTCTTCCTCAGACTTGCTTCTCATGTTTGATTTATTTTTCATTATTATCACCATAAGATAAAAATAGAAAATGTATAATGGAAGGAAATATATCAGTTAATTAATCATTTTTGATGATAGATCAGACAAAACAATTCATAGCAAGAAGTTGTTAAAAGACTTATTCATACCTTCTTAGTGCTTCCTTAGAAAGTACATTCAAGGCATTCTCATTTCTTTTTTTTTTTTTTCTGTAGCACAAAACATGCTACACATGATAAGGAGAAAGAGTGGGAGAAATGGAAAGAAAATGAATTTTTTTTCCTTTTTTTTTTCTATCACTGTCTATCAGACCATCATTCTTTTTTTTTTTTTTTTATTCTTCTTCTCCTTCTTCCCCCCAGACCATCATTCTTTAAGACACAAAAGCATGGTGTCATTCCAGATTCAATTCCATACTGCATGTTCTTGCCATTCCAAACTTCTTTAAATATTGCATTTTTATTCAAGTCTTAGAGTGACTTGTAAACATTTACTCAATAAAATCCAAATCCTTTACATGACATTTAATATTTCTTCTCCGTCACCCATCTTCTCCATTCTCATTTTAAATAATTCCCTGAAAATCCCTCAGATAGTCAGACCACATTCTCTTCATCATTTTACAAATGTAAAAAGTCACCTTTACTTTTTCATCTTGGTTTATACATGCATGCCTCACCAGGCTACAATGATGCCCCTACCATCTCTCTAATTATAAAATTGCTGTGCATTGACTCAAGTTCAAATGAAGGTGTGTCTTTTGGATTTCGTTACTGAAAAACAGATTCTGTGCCTCAGATTTATATATGCAAGAAGTTTATTTAAACTTCATTTTAAATAATACTTCATGAAATAAAGGAAACATATTGAGCAAATTAAGGAGATGATAATACTGACTTCCCCTGATCCTATGGTGAGTATGCATACCGTGCACCCTTTTAAGGTACCTAGAATTGACACAAGGTGCCAGTATTTTGTATTCACATTATTCACTTGATGTAGACTGTGGTGAAAGAAATAAATTTGAAGGCAACACTCTTAGTTGAAGGACAATTCTAGAGGAGAGACTCAATTATGTGTATAGGGTATAGGTGGCAAACAGTCCTGGCAGCAGGAATAATGAGTGCCCTGGTATACTGAAGGTGAACCTGTGCAGAGTAACACCTTCAACAATAATCCTCCTGAAACCCTTTTGACCTAACCAAGGAATTTTACTTATATTTATACTTATTGTAAATGTCAGACTTTTCTCATCCACAAAATCCCAAATTGCTCCTGAAACATCTTCTCTAGCCTCTGCTGACATCTTGAACCCATAAAGATACTCTAAATAATTGCAGCTGCTCTACGTATTAAATTAAGAAATATATCTACCAAGCAAGGACTATATTTATCAATGTATATAATGTGTCAGGCACTCTCATGCACTGTATTGTATATGTGTCTGAATGAAACATAATTTGAACTGAACAGAAATATTGAATACAGTTCTTCAGTAGAGATGGGAAAATACAGATATTGAGGTTTTTTTTAAAGATTTATTTATTTATGCATACAAGAACTGGGGTGCAGGCTAGAGGTGTGGGGGGCTGATGAGAGGATTCAACAGAGACAGAGCAGGGAGCGAAAAAGGTTGATCAACTGAAACACACTGCTGAGGGGAGAAGTAGGTGAGGCAGGAGAGGTCTGCTGTGCCATGTGGGAAGCTCCCTGGCTGGGGATCGAACTCGTGTTTTAGTGGCTCTGGATAGCTTCATAGTGCTGTGACTTAACCCGTTGTGCCACGAGGGAGGCCCCAGATATTGAAATTTAGTACATCATAATAAGAATGCTTGCTTCTGGCATAAAGGTCTTCTATTTCATTTGAAAAGTGACGCAGTGGTTAAGTGCTGCGCTGTGCAGCTGTCGGCAGCAGCAACGCATATTCGATGCCTGGCCATGGAGCTTCCCACATTACACAGCAGATCTCTCCTGCCCCACCTGCTGCTCCCCTCAGCAGTGTATTTCCATCGATCTGCCTGTTCTGCTCCCCACTCTTTCTCTGGTGAACCCTCTCGCTGCCCCACGCCTCTGGTCTGTACCCCAGCTTGTAGGCATAAAGAAATAAATCTTAAAAAAAAGTGAAAAATATTAAAATTTCAATTTGTAAGAAAAACTGAAGAGTTATATTAAGTTAGGATAATGGCAATATCTCTGCTAGAATTTTATTTATAAATAATATTTTAGTGTAAATTGTCAAACAATACTGCTGTATAGTATAGACTATATTTTTATCTGTACTTCAATTATATGAATGCATTTAGATGATTGATTTAAAATGACAATATTATTATTGTAAAATTTAAATGTAATGTATAAAAATAGGCATGATAAAGATTTTTAGTTCAAAAAGGGTAAATAGTCTTTAAGCTTGGAGTAATATTTGAAAAATACAGAAACATGCTTTCCTCAGAATTGGGCATTTTATTTTAACTTATTTATATGTGCTATTTACATTACTGCATAATATTTGTTCTTATCTTACTTTAACATAAAATAATAAGCAATTAAACTTTACCTTTGCTACCTGTGACACAAAATAAGGCATATTGCACTTAATAAAATGAAAATTTATACCAATTTTTTTTTTTACTTCTACATCAATTTTACATATAGTACACTAAAAATTCAGAAGATTGGAAAAAAATAAACTATTAAAGATACTTTAAATTCTTTTCCATATGACTTTATTTTTAAATATACTTTCACTGTTTTTTTAAAAAAAACATATCTTTGAGCAGATTCAAATACAAGTATTAGAAAATACAATATTACAAAAAAGATGTATTTAATTATTTAATATAGCAAGGATAATTGAGGAAGAATTACATTTATAATCTTATTTCTCAGTGCTACATAAGATACATTTTCAATGTCTTAAGAAAATTTCTTATTTTCTATATATGCATCATGTTAAAATCTTTCAAGCCATTAATATTTTTACAAATATTAATTCACAGATGATTTTTTTTAGAAACCAACTAAATTTTAAACAGTCTCTAAGATTTTGTTTGTCATTAAACTATTAATGGCAATAAACTATTAAGCTATTGGGCCTCCCTGGTGGTGCAGGGATAAAGTTTCAGCACTATCAATCAAGCTATCTCCAGCCACTGCAGCACAAGTTGTATCTGTGGCCAGGGAGCTAACCCACATGACTCAGCAGACCTCTCCTGTTTTGCCCGCTGCTCCCCTCAGCAGTGTATTTCAGTGGATCCACCTGTTGTGCTCCCTGCTCTGTCCCCGGTGAATCCTCTGGCTTACACCCCAGTTTCTGTATGCATAAATAAATAAAAATAAATCTTAAAAGATACAAATAATAAAATACTATACTAAATTAAAGGCAATGCCATTAGCATGTGAATTATTTTCACTAAGATGCAATCATATGTGTCTTTATTTTTCTTCCTCTGTATATTACAGTCATCAAAGAAAAATATTTTTTATGATGGAAGAAGAAATTTCATATTGACTTCTGAGTTTCCCAAAGAATGAAAAGAACAATAAAAATTCAAAAGAAGTAAATAAGTAACAATTTATCATTTCAAATCTATTCTTAAAGAATCTGTAACTAAAATCCACTTCTGAATGGCACCACCGAGCAACATATCTAATGCTACACGAGAAGACATCTTTTCTTTTCACAAAATTTTTATCAATTATATATTTCAAAAGTGCGAGGTAGATGAGAGATTTGTTACCCTTGCTGGTCAAAGGGGCCATTCTTCTATTCTTTGAACTCATTTTGAAAGTCATGAATTTTAGGGACTCTCAAGAAAAACATTTAGAAAAGATAATTTTGAAAGTCACTAGTTTGTTTTTTGCAACTTAGAAGTTTGCTTTTTTAAATTCCATTATATTTTCTTTTTAGTAACAATCTTAACTGGTTTCAAGTCTTAACTTCAGTTTAATATTTAGCAAAGAATAAGATTACAAAAAATATACTGAACCCCCATATGTCTTCTTCTGCAGAGAATAAATGACAACTCACAGCATATTTTCAATAGTGTAAGATTTTTTTTTCACAAATTTCATTAGCACACCATTGATTGCTCATCTTCTAGTTCTCAAAACAATTTAACATAACCTCTTTCATGCAGAGGATAACATATTCATATTATTTGATTTTTGATGAAACCAAATGACCCTTTAAATTTGCAATAGAGTTCTTTAATTTTGTATGAGTTTCTTTACTGCTGTTCATTTAATTTTCTGTTTCCATTAACCATCTGCAAGCATTTGACTCTATGGCAATTATTCAGCTGTGCTACATCATGACTGACATATTTTATAAATGAAAAAAAATAAAAAGTAAAGAAAATGGAGGCGGGTTAGAGATCACAAGAGAAAGGAGGAGAAAGCAATCGAACACAAATGTCATGGTTTGGAATCATGCATTTTTCATTCAGCTGAAACATCTGAGTGGTAATAATTGGTCCAACTGTAAATCTAGCCTAATTGCATTTTGTCTTCATTTCTGATAAGCACTTCACAATGATGATGATTACTCCTGCTAAATGCATTTGTTCCATGAATGTTTTCCCACACTGATGGCCAGGGGGCCTTACTGATAAAAAGACTGCAGACAAAATGGCTCAATTCTGCTACAACTAAATCAGTATTGATTTCTTTTTCCAATAAAGAGAAGGACCCACTATATATGTCTTTCATTTGTCTACCCACTACGTAAAGAAGTTTCATCAGTGTATATGAGAATGTACTTTAATTAACTGACATAACTGAGAGGCCAATCCTGGGCAATTAGCACTGATTAACTGTGTCACTTGTCTCACAAATAAAGAACAGTACATCTTGCCCATTTCTTTAAAGGACTCAATTGAAAAGAACCCCACTGTTTGATTTAATTTTTCTTTGTACCATGGAAACCTTTTGCCATGTTGATTTAAATGTAATTTTTGCCTCTTTATACTTTCTCTCTCTTCATTCTTATTATTGAATACCCAGTGAGTCCTTTCAGTGATGGTACCGGGGCAGGCTGTTAGCATCTTTTCATCAATCTCTGTATTTCATAGCCTGGCAATTAAACTAAACATTTAGATTTCTGCCACTGATTTAAATGCATAAGTGGCATTGAATGGATATGGAATTTAAAGCCTTTACATGACTTCATCATTGCAATTCTGCTTTTCTAATTCTGTGGGTAACCTGAAAGAATTATTCTAGAAAATCTAGCTCTGGAGTCTTCTAGAATCAAGTAAGAAGTCTTCTAGAATCAAGTAAGAATCAAGTATGATTAAAATCTACATGAACTTAAAATGATACTTGAGTACCAACTTGACTGATATATGCATTTCATCTAACTTCTTGAAACATTTATGAAAAATACTTGATTATACCTTGAGAATAGAAAAGGGAGAACAATTGTCATCACACTTCCAAAACAGTTTCTGAATTTTTTTAAACCAAGGCTGAACACCTGAGTATGAATCAAAAATGTAAAAAGAAGCACTTAATATACTTAATATAAAAATAAGCATAAAGACTGCACTTATATAGAAAAAAGCTTAAATTAAATTAATCTGATTCCTTTAGTCTGGTAAAATCCTTGTTCAGAAATAAACAAATACTGCTATGATAAAACTTTTACAAAACACATTCTCAGTGGATATTTGCTATCTGCATCCCAAGCATTCATCCCTTTCTTCCTATAGATATCACCTGATTTTCATTTGGAGTTTCTTCCTTGCCTCATTCTCAGTCTGTCTGATCTGAAACTAAGGTTCTTCACTAGCAACAAGTGTGTAATACTTAAGTGAATCTATGTTGAATAATTATTTCTGATACACCATTCAATTGTATGCCATCCATACACAGTTGATAGCATGTCTAATTGAAAGTGATTCTCAAGGATGTTTTAGGCTACCTCAAGCAAATATTTCCCTTCCACAGGATTTTAACAAAGGGGGATATATCTTGGCATTAGACACAGCTTCAAAATGAAGTCAAAACATTGAGAGAAGCAGAAAGAAACTAGTTATCATTACTTGATATGTTATCACATGTATGAGTCCATATGCTCCCTGTTCACTAAAACTAGTTTGCATTAATTTTTATGTCATCAAAATAGTTACTTAGGAGACTAATCTATTTGAGCAAGATTATAAAGTAGCATGAAAAGTAAATTCACGTGGAAGAAAATGTTCTACTTGTGTTTGGAACAAGCCCATTATATTCCACTGCCCTCTTAAATTTTATTCATTAAGTTTAAACTTTCCTGACCCAGATGAAAATTTTAAAAGGAACATGATTTTACTTCACATTATATTATAAAGCATCCAAAATCACTTCTAAATTTTATAAGTGGCCCAGACTAAAAGTTCTAAGATCATTTCCATGTGAAGTTTTTGTACAGCCTTGAATGGAAGTCTATAATAGGGGTAATATTGAGACACACTGTTATTTTCTCTAATTGATTTTTTTCTCCTTGTTAATTGTGACTTCAGAGTTGAGTGGATCAAGACAATAAAACTGAGGAAATTCTTTGGGGAATAAAGGAGGAGAAATAATGTTTAGTTGCTACTGATGGATAGGATAGACATAGACAAGATGGAGAGGCATTTGAATTGAGAAAGAAAAGTACCTTTAGAACCCCATAAATGGTTAACCTGTCTTTTTCTTCCTTGGCTGAGAGTTCAGGATTAGTCGATAAAATTTAGCCTCTGTATTTAAGGCTAAAGCCTAACTTTTTATTAGAGTTACTGTAAGAAATATAAGTTAGGAGTAAGGCAAAATTAGTGGCAGAATGAAACCTGGGTTCACTTCTTCCTTCATATATAAATTGCAGCACATCAAAGTCAATAATCTGGAAAATACATATGGGAAATAACAGATGTGGTTCCTCTATGCACCCCTTAGGGCCTCTCTCTCCCCATCTCTGTGTGTATGGCTTCTCTCTGTACCCTTGTGTGTATAGGATTTGGATAAGGCACTACTGAGTGTCCTGAGATAATGGCCCATATCATGAGCCATTGACTGTGTGGCCACGGCCTGGGGTGATCTGGGAGTAGCTCAGAAAGTACATCAAGAACCTGCACAAAAAGTTCTCCCTGTATAGGTTGCCATCTTGTCCTCTCCAGCTCCCCATAAAATTGATTACCTTTTGTTTACCCAGGACCAAGCTCCTCCGGCTATTGTCACATAATCAATCATGTTATTTATTATTGCTAATAAATAGCAAGAGAGCTGCTCACTGAGCAGAAGAGTCTTGGCTTGCAAACCTGCTCCACGACTCATCCCTCAGCATGTCCCCGGGAATGTGCTGGCATATTCCCGAATCTACAACAGCAAATATCAGGGTCAATGGAAAAAGGTAGGAAAAATTCAACTGAATTTTGTTTGCAGTGATATCTGGGAACTATAATCTATGATAAGGAGGGTTGGCTGCCATAGGAAGGGCCCCTACAGTTGTTAACGCAGGGGTACACCAACTGCTGGAACTTGGGAGGCTAGCATTGTGCTGGAGGAGCAGGAACACGGAGTTGACATCAGGACCGAGGGGTGCACTCTTAAGAACCATAGGAGTAGGCGTGCAGAGAAATGGTTACTGGCTTGAATCTGCGGATCCTGGTATAGAAAAGTTGGAGCTGGGACTATCAGGGAGATAAAAATTGAATCACCTGAGTCTCCTCATTGACAAGGTCTGCGACTGTGATATCTGAAACACCTGTCTTATCCATACCTAGGGCCAAAACTGGAACTGCAGTTGAATGTTCTTACTAGCAAGCATTTAAACACCTTGATTTCAACAAAAGGAACAAGCACTCCAGGCATTGACTCTGTACTAGAAAAGCAAAGTGACTGGCTCAGCTTGAGGCCCCATCACAACTACGTTCTATACCAATGAGGAGTCCAATGTTCAAACAAAGCCTAGCAAATGAGACTAACATGAGATTATGTAAGAAATATAGGTCAAGGAGTTGACCTAAGTAAGATCACTATGGATCTCCGCCATAAAATTCTGACACCCACAGCACAGAATTAGGATTTCTTCATACTCACAGGAGGTGAACTGTCAGTGGCCCTGTTCATTTCTACCTATCCCCTCTTGCCAGCACTAGTTTTCCTGGTCACTTGAATAGGTTTAAGGGCAGCAACCTGACAAATTCATTTCCATTACAACCTATAAAAACTAAAATAGAATATAGGGAACATATAAATGCTGGACCAGAAAGAACTAGAACACCGGGCCTCCCTGGTGGTGCAACGGGTTAAGCACAGCACTATGAAGCTATTTAGAGCCACTGAGCACAAATCCGATCCCTGGCCAGGCAGCAGCAGACCTCTCCTGCCTCGCCTGCTGCTCCCCTCAGCAGTGTACTTCAGTTGATCTGCCTGTTCTGCTCCCCACTCAGATTCACTCTGGTGAATCTTCTCATCCCCACACCTCTGGCCTACACCACAGCTTATATTCATAAATAAATAAATCTTTGAAAAAAAAAACAGAATTAGAACATGTGTGAGAAGTCTCAGTCCAGCAGATCTGCAGAATATACCAGGAGCCTCAGAAAACAGTTATAAACAATGGTTGCTAAATTAAGACAGCAATGGATGATGAAAATCAGAAACAGTTATGATTGAGAAAATATGACACAGCACAAACAGAACTAGAGATCATTAACATATTTGTTGTGCAACCATCCCAGGCTCGGTAGGTTCATTGCTGATTTGCAAAGACGAAAAGAGAACTTTGTAGGCTTCGGTATCTTTCTCATGCCTTTAATGATGAATCAGGGGAATGGACACAGGGAAACCAAAAGGCAGGGAGGAAGCACCTGAGCTCTCAAGTTTCAAAGTGATGCTGCTGTGAACAGCAGAGCTGAGGAGCCCTTTTAATTCCTTGCTTTGAGGCCCAGGTATCTGCATTTATATACGAGCATGCCCATATTCTCCGGTTTCTTGACCTAAGTGTCCTTAACCAAAGACATGTGTGCCCTGTGCCCACAGTCCCGCGCACTTTTTGCATTAACATGTTATCACATGTGGGCAATGCAACCTGGGAGAAAAGCAAGAGCATAGGTAGCAGGCATAGAGGTTACTGGCAGGAAGGAAAGGAAAAAATCCTGGTCATTTCATTTTCTCTACAATATTATAACCAAATTAGAAACAATAACATACTATAATACTTAAAACAAATACAAGCAATGCAGGTAATTAAATAGCTCAAAAGCACGAGATAATCAAACACAAATATAACAAAGTGGGAAAATAATTTACAAAAAGAAAATAAGAATCACTTGGGATAATTTTTTCTAAACCCATTCTGCCACCATCCCAGTCTGGGTAGGTTCATCATCAGTTCAAGCAGCTTAAAAGAGAAACTTGGATCCCTCAGCAACAGCCCCACAAGTTTTCTAATAGTAATCAGAGGAAACAAGTCAGCAGGGGGACAGCAACATAGCCCTGCCCCCTCACCCTCCCCCACGCCCGCCCTGCAAATCTCTATAAGATCTTTCCTCTCATAGCCATTGTCCACCACACTACACTCTGCAGCACCATCTTCTGCCACACTTATATGCTCAGCCTCCAAGCTCAGGTGTGCCCATTTATGCATGCGCACACCACACTCCGGGAGTCCACCATCAGATATCTGTACTCCGAGCCCACGCTCCCAAGCACCTCCATCATTCAAGGCCGCAGGTGAAGGCCACAGAGGCCAATGACACAAAAGCCTGAGCAATCTTCATTTACCCTACACCCATATTATGGGATCCCAAAAGGAGAAGAGAAAGAGAAAGACATACAAAATATATTTAAATAAATAATTGCTGAAAAGCATTTCAATTTGGGAAATGAACCACATGTAATGTCTGAGAGGCCCAAAGAGTTCCAAAAACAATATCATACTAATAAACCTGTAGTGTTTATGAAAGAAAAATCAGTTTTTTCTGCCCCCCCCATCAATAATAGACCCCTGTGGTCCTACACGCATGCCTGCTGCCAGGCACCTAGAGTAGGGTGTGGGCCTGTGTGAGTGGGCACAATTGAGCTTGAAGGCTGAGGATTTAAGACCAGCAGAAGCAGCGGCAGCAGAGAACAGAGCATGGCAGCAGAGTAACGTGTGATGGTGTGCAGCAGAGAGACCACGAGAGAGAACGCCAGAGAGCCCAGAAAGAAAGTGTGAAGATTTTCTGTGGACTGGGAGGCCTGTTAGCTCCGCGGCTCCCTATAAGCCCTGTACCTGGTTGCCTCACTACCAAAGATCATGAAAAGCCTAAAAATCCATCGAGGGATACTCCTTCACCCGTCTGCTGAGTCATAGGGAAATTGCCCTGTGCCTTGCTGTCACTACAAACCCAGGACACATTATCATAAAATTTTTGAAAGCCAATAATAAGAACAGAATACTAAAGACACAAGAGCAAAATATATATATATTGTATTAGGAGACACCAATTAGAGACTTTTCATTAGGAATCTTATAGTCAAAAAAGGAATAGCAGGAGATATTTAAAATACTTAAACAAAAAGATTTCTACCCCAGAATCTTTACTCTGCTGTAGCTGGCTCCAGGGGGCTCCGCTCTCTTCCCACATTCCTGATCCAGGAGCCACAGGGCTTAAGGTTTGCCTCCACTGCTGGAGCTTTCTCTGGTATGAGACAACCTTGTTGCTTACACCTGGGGTGGCAGGCTGTAAAATGCCTGCTGCTGTGCAACCATCCCAGGCCAGGCAGGTTCTCTGTAGATTAGGGCAAACAGAAGAAGAATTTTTTTTTTTTATATGTAACCTTATTGCATATTTTATTTTATTTTATTTATTTATTTATTTTTTATTGTTATTTATGTCTTTTACATTTTGTATTCCCCTTGGGCAACCCACCACCAATTCACCCGTGATCCATCTCCATGGTACCCTGTATTCTCCTCTCTTCCATTTTGTGCCCTTATCCTCCCCCCCACCCATCGCTGAGTGTCTCTCTCCCACCTGGCCTCCCAATAGTCCTGTTATAAGTGAAACCATTCAATATTTTTCTTTTTCTTTCTGGCTTATTTCACTGAGTATGATCCCCTCTAATTCCATCCATGTCACTGCAAATTGCATGTGTTTATCTTCTTTCCATGCTGAATAGTATTCCATTGTGTATATGTACCACATTTTCTTGATCCAACATCTATTTTTGGACATCTGGGAAAATTTACAAGGAACTCACACAATTCAACAAAAACAAAGCCAATAACCCAGTCAAAAAATGGGCAGAAGAGCTCAAAAGGCACTTCTCCAAAGAAGAAAAGCAAATGGCCAACAGATACATGAAAAAATGCTCAACATCACTTATAATCAAGGAAATGCAAATCAAAACCACTATGAGATACCACCTCACACCTGTGAGGATGGCACACATTAAAAATACAGG
>PVIJ01015608.1:0-35834 GCA_004024925.1 Scalopus aquaticus
CCCCCGCCCCGCCCCGGCCAGCCATGCCCGGCCCGTCCTGCCGCGCACCCTGCACGGAGAGCTCGGCCACGGTGCGGCTGCCCTCCGCCGTCTCGCAGATGTACACGGCGTCGTCGTCCGCCGACACGTTGTGCACCGTCAGCCGGCGCTCGGTGCCCGCCTCCTCGATGGCATACTTCGCGCCGGCCCACAGCCGGGTCTCCTCCTTGAACCACGCGGCCTCCGTGGCGGGCAGCGGCACCTCGCAGCGGAACGTGGCCGACTCCTTCTCCCGCACCTCCAGGTCCTGCAGGCGCCGCAGGAACGGCACGGCGGGCTCTGCGGGCGGGCGGGCGGGCGGGCGGGCGCGTGAGCTCGGGCCGGGCTGGGGCGCGGGGCGGGGGCGCAGGGCCGGGGCGCGGGGCGCGCCGCCGGGGCCAAGCTCAGAGGGAGGAGCGCTCCGCCAGAGCTGGGAGAATAGGCCAGAGGAGGCGGGAGCCACCCGCAGCCCCGGAGAAGGCCCTGATCCCGCAGGACTGGTGGCCGGGCCAGAGGAGTGTGGGGAGGGGTCGCTAAACTCCCTGGACGCGGCGGTGGCCAGCGCCTGCCGCCCCGCGGATTCCCTCCCCAGCCTTTGCAAAGACCCCAAGTTGAGGGGGGTCGTTTCCTGCAAGAACAAGGGAGGGTCTCACCTGGGGAGACCTGGAGGCAGGTGAGTGCCCCCCCCAGATGCTCTCCTCAGGAGAGACAATAAAGGGACGTCTCCAGCTGGACCTGGTCTGGTCCTACTTGCCCTTATGCCTGGGGGCGCCCCCAGCAGGAGCTCAGAGCCCCTCACACAGCCCCTGGCGCCCCCCAAGGCCGCAGATTGGTCCCTGACCGGCCCTCCGCTAGGGGAGCCCTGGAGGGGGCGGGAGGGCGGGGGCCTGCGTCCCCTCTGCAGCCCCGGACACCCCGCCTGTGGGGGAGAGCTGGCGGCACCCGGAGGACACGGGGCTGGGCCACACCCCCCAGGCCGGCCAAGAGGGGCGCCAGGCCTCAGCTCTGCTCCGGCGGCGGAGAGGCGCGGGCGCGCGCTCACCTCGCACGACCAGCAGCACGGAGCTGTAGGTCTGGCCCACCAGGTTGGACGCCGTGCAGGTGTAGAGGCCGCGGTCCGCCTGCTTGCAGAAGAGGATCTTGAGCACGAAGTTCTCTTGCGCGTCCTCGTACACCAGGTGCCGCCGACCCTCGGCCACCGGCTGGCCGTCCTTCTTCCACACCGTCTCGGGCTTGGGCTCGCCGGTCACGAAGCAGCTGAGGCGCGCGTGCTTGCCCTCCGTCACCGTGCAGGTGCGCGTGCCCTTGCTGGGCGGTGAGGGCGGGGCGCCGTCGGCGGCGCGCATGGCCTCGCGCCGCCGCTGCAGGTGCGCCAGGAGCGCGGCGGTGGAGGCCCCGGGCGGGCCTGCCGCGTCGGCGTCCGCGTCCACCGTCAGCGCAGCGTCGGCGCTAGCGGCGCCCAGCGGGTTCTCGGCGCGCACGGTGTAGGTGCCGCCGTCCAGCGGCCGCGCCGCCTGGATGCGCAGTGCGCTGGCCTCGCCGCTCGCCTCCACGCGCACCCGGGGGCCGTCGGGCTCGCCCACGCGCCGCCCGTCCTTGGCCCAGCTCACGGCCATCGGCGGCGAGCCCCGCACCCGGCAGCGGAAGGTGGCCTCGGCGCCTTCGCGGACGCGGATGGACGTGGGCCGCAGCAGGAAGTGGGGCGCCTGCTCGGCGCACGCCGCCGCGGCATTCACCTGCAGACCCACGGCGGCGAAGGCCTCGCCGATGGTATTGCGCGCGCGGCACACGTACTGCCCGCTGTCGCCGAGCGCCAGGTCCAGGATGGTGAGGCGGTACAAGTCGCCCTCCTGGGCCAGGCGGAAGCGCGCACCCGCCTCCAGCGGCTGCCGGTCCTTCTCCCAGCTCACCTGCGGCGCGGGGTTGCCCACGATCTGGCAGCTCAGCGTGGCGTCCTTGCCCACAGACACTGCAAAGGCCTTGGGCCGGGTCAGGAATCGGGGCGCGCCGCTGAACGAGGTGTGATCCATGCTGGCGGCTGGGGGCCTGCGAGACAGGCTGGTGAGGGGCGCCTGCCGTGCCCCTCACGGTGCCAGCTTAACCCAGGGTGGGCTGGACCCCGCCGCAGCCCTCCCACAGGTGGCACGAAGCCCCAGTGCAGATGTACGGCTTTGAGGGTCCACAGCCCCGGGGGCTCTTCTGGGCGGGGAGCACCTGAGTGCACCCCCACCCCAGAGGCCGCGCAGGCCACGCCCACCGCAGGCCCCACCCCACCTGCTCCAGCTGCCCCGGGCGTGCTGTCCACACCACGCGCTGACCCCTGGGGTGTAAGGTCCAGTTCACTAGGTGTCCCCACTCCAAGAAGGGGCGTGCTCTCTGCACCCGGCGGCCCTGGCAGTGGAGGCCCAGTGGGCCCACTCCTGGCCCGTCCTCTCCCTGAGCCCTGCAGAGGTCAGCAGCTTCCTCCGTGTTCTTCTCCCAGACCTCCTGCCCCGCCCCTCCCCCAGACGCCTCCACGCCCCGGGGCTCCACCCTGTCTGTGGGCGCGGCCTGTCCCGGAGGCAGCTGCCCTGCCTAGGGGCACTCAGGGCCCCGCCTGAGGGGTGCCACCTGTGAGCCGGGAGGGAAGGAGCCCCGTCCCGCCCGGGGGCTGTGGGGTCCATGCATCCCGCTGGCCCTCGAGGCCACACATAGGCGCAGCTGCTCAGCCGCTGCCCCACCCGGTAGGGGGGAGAGCCCTGCCTCTGGCCGCCTCCAGCTGCTGGGCACAGCTGCCCACCTCGGGACAAGGCCCTCCGCCCCAGTCCTGTGATTCGGCCCTAATCCCCTTAATCCTCCTCGCTGCGCAGGGCCTGCTGACTCACTGGCGTCAGCGCCCCGCCCGCCCCGCCCGCCCGGCTGCTGCCCGCCCCACCGGCCCCCAGCCCTGTGCAGTGGCCCTGCCTGGCAGGGGGCCAGAGACCCAAGACCCTCCAGTCCACCAGGGACCACACCCGCCTCTTTGGCCCCCTTGATGCACAGACCCCACAGGCTGAAGGGTTCTCGGGGGCACTGCCTCTGAGTCCGGGCAGCCGGCCAGGCCAGCGGCCCCGGGCAGCAGAGCCAGACCAAAGAGGCTGCCCTGGCACGCTGGGGGCAGCACGGGCACCGGCCTTCAGGCCAAGGGATGCCCTCGGCCAGCGGGCGCCCGCCGCAGCGGCGGCCGAAGGTGCTGGACGTGCAGCTGCGGGGGCAGGCGGCTCCTGCGCGGCCTCTGGCTACTGGTCCTGAGTTAGACCCGGCCCAGCACGATGGGCTTCCCGGGGGACACTGGGCCAGGCGCCGCTGGCCGGCCCAGGCCCCGCCTGCCACTTCCCAGCCCTCTCTCCAGAACACCTCACCCTGTCCTCGTGGGCCTGGGCCGCTGGCCAGAGGGCCGAAAGCGGGGAGCAGCTCACCCGCAGCAGGGCCGGGACCCCGGCCGGTCGGCCGGTCTTTCCAGCCGGTCCCTTCTGCCCCGCTGCCCAGCCCTTCCAGAAGAGACTGCGAGGGCAGCCTCCGGAGCCTGCCCGGGCCGGCCGAGGACGTTCTTCCCCGGAGTCAGGTGTCAGGGCCCCTCTGGCTGTCCCCTCCGCTGAGCCAACAGGCCCAAAATAGCCCCAGCTGTCAGCGGCGCCGGCTCGGCAGAGCGGGGGGTAGGGCTGGGGACCCCCGGCCGCCCTCCACGGGGGCTGCGAGCAGCCAGCTACGGCGCCGCCGGCCGGCCCCAGGTGCCGTCCCCAGGGCCGTGACCTTCGCCGACTGCCCTCTGGAGCCCCCGGGGGGCCCACGCTGCCCAGGCTCCGCTCCTCACCTCTGGGGGTTCTAGGGGCTGCAGGCGGCACGGGGACGGGGCGGGGGCTCAGAGGGACGGCGGGGCCCTGGTCTCTCCTCCTGCTGCCGGCCGGGACCACCGCGGCTCCCACCCAGCAGCCCACGTCTGGCCGGCGCTCGGACTGGACGGGGACGAAAGGACAGGCGGACGCCGTCAGCTGGAGAGGCCCCCCCTCGGGCAGGCCCAGCCCAGCTCCAAAATAGCCGCTGTCACCGCCCGGGTTTGGTTTCACCCACCCCCGAGGGCCAAGGGCAGGGCTGGGGGCAGGGCGGGCCGCCTTCCAGGTGAGGCGGGACCCTCCTCAGACCAGCCTCGGGGTGCAGGCGGGAAAGGACCCCGGGCCCAGCACACGGGGCGGCGCCGAGGGCCAGCCCCAGTTTTCCTCACTTCGGGGGCTGCCCAGCCCGGGTGCAGGGGCAGATGCGGGGACCGGGCCGCGGGTGCGGGGCAGGGGGCAGCCCCCGGGAGTGGCCACAGGCCCCCCACCGGGCGTCCACCTTCCCCTGGGCAGGCCGACCTTCCGTGTGTCCCCGGCGGGGTCCTCGGGGCCAGCCCCCGGCGACGCCGTGTCCAGAGGCGGGGGCGGGGCCGGGTCAGCACGCGGGCGGCGTCCAGGGAGGCCTGCCCACTTCCGCCGGGGGACCCGGTCCTCCTGACCCCTCACCTGCTTGCCTCTAAGAGGGCCCCTAACACCATGCCCCTGGGGTCTTGGGCTCCTCGTGTGGATTTGGGGCACACGATTCCAGTGAGGAGCGGAAAGGCGGGAAAGGAGCGAGGCCCAGAGGTGGTCCGCAGCCAGGGCTGCAGCGCGCATGCGCGGGCACCCGGCCGCCCCGCCGAGCTGCACCTGAGCGAGCTGCGCCCTGCGGCACCCGCACCTGCTGCACGCCGGCCTCGCACCTGTCGCGCACCTGCCGCGCACGCAGCTGTGCACCCGGGCGGCTGGGACGGGCTCGGGAGGCCTCGCGGGACACCCGGAGCGCAGGGCCTGCGGGCTCCCGCCCACACGCTGCGACGGCAGGACCTGAGCCCCAGGGGACCCCGGGCTCCCTCGGCCGCGGGTCAGCCCTTGGCTCTCACCTCTCTGGGAGAGGGGCGGTCGCCCCAGGAGCCCGGGGCCGCGCGGCCACAGCTCCGCCGTGCCCCTCAGCCTCTGGCCACCGGATGCCAACTCGGTGCCGGCGGGCGCACCAGGCGTGGCGCCAGCAGGGCAGCCGGCGGGCCCTGATTCAGGCAGACGCGAAAGGAAGCGCCCTGGGGCCCTCCGTGGCTTTTTCGGCGTTTAATGCCCTTTTGCTGTGAGACAGCCAGGTGCAGGGCGGGGGCCGGGGGCGCTGCGGGCTCCCAGCCCCCGCGAATCTTCACTCTCCGGCTCTCTGGCGGCCTCTGCTCCACGCCAAGGGTCCTCTGCTCCCGCCGCTCTCCCGCCGCTGCTTCTCCCCTGCGTTTGCCTCCCCCACGCGCAGTCTCTCCAGGCGGGGGCGCCCGCTCGCCACACCCCAGGCGGCACCGCAAGGCCGCGTGCAGGGCCGCAGGTGGCCACCGTTAAATCTAACGGCCGTGGGCGGGGACTCCTGACCACTCTCCTCACCCTACGCCAGGCCACTGGCCCTTCGCACCCCAGGGCTGCGACCCTGTCGCCGCCGCCGGCTGGTCCTGGGCACACTCCGCTGAAGAGCTCCCGGAGACGCGCCAGCCTGGAAGGGAGGGGCCTGCAAGGGCAGCGGCCGCCGGCGCGGCGTGGGCACCGCTCGGACAGGGCTCCCACGCGAGCCCGAGCCCAGGTCACTGTCCTTGGCGCGGCAAGCAGTCCCGCCGGGCACCCAGCTCCTGGAGAGCGCCAGCCCCTCACCGCCAGTGGGCTCGGCCCACCTTTCTGTGCTGCTTAAGAAAAGGCCTCCCTGGGGGCGCAGGGGTCAGTCGCAGCGCTGTGAAGCTGTCTGCTGCAGCACGAGTTCGATCCCCGGGCAGGGAGCTCCCCACAGAGCGCAGCAGACTGCTCCTGTCTCCCCGCTGCTCCCCTCAGCAGTGGATTTCAGGGGATCCGCCTGTTCTGCTCCCCACTCTGTCTCTGGGGAGTCCTCTCACCTCTGGCCTGCCCTTGTACATATAAATAAAATATAAAAAGAATTCTTTTTAAAAAGCATCCCCTGTAAGACTGGCCTGCAAATGCCAGAAACGGGCAAAAGGAACACCCCTTCTGGAACAAAGGGGGGGCTGGGGGCTGCCCCACGATTGGGGCCAGGGGGATTTTCTGGGGCCCCCTGAATCGCGATTAGCTTCCCTTTCTTCAGGCCTGGGCGTCTGGGCCCACGTGGGCCCTGCTCCCTCGGCTCCCTGGGGAGCTTGGGGTGTTCGCTGGTCAGTGCGGGGGGGCCCTGGGTGGGCAGGGCGGGAGCTCGAGGAGGCCCTGGGGGGAGGGGCGGACCCTCTGCCCCCCACACACGACGGTAGGACCACTCAGGCTCAGGAAACACAACACTCGTGTTTATTTAACAAACAGGAAGCAGTTTCCGTGGCCACGGTGGCCGCTATCTCACCCCAGAGCGTCCTCAGTGTCCAGGATCCCGAGCAAAAGGCCGCTGGTCCAAGATGGCGCCGTCCCCCCACAAGGCCTGGCGCCCCGGCAGCCGGGGCGGCGCCCAGTGGAAGGTCGGTGGACGGGCCACGCCGGCTGGACGGCTGTGGGGCAGCAGCGCCGCGGCGATCCTGGACGACCCGGCCAGCAGCTCCGCCGGAAGCTTCCTCCCGTTGCTCCTCCTTTCCGGGCAGGTTGGGAGCGCGAGGGTGCTGGGTGGCCGGGGGTCCCCACCCGGCTGGCCCATCTCACCCGCTGCCCGGAGGCCCCGCCCAGAGCGGGTCAGCACCGGCTGCCCAGGCCCGAGCTCGGAGACGCGCGGGAAGCCGGAGATCAGCGTCCACGTCGGGTACAGCCCTTGGGGTGGGGCGCCCCGGCATGCACTGCGTCCGGGGGGCAGGGGGCGGGGAGGGAGCGCCCCCACACTGCCCGGCACCCCGGCTTGGCTGCCCTCCCCAGCACAGGCTGGGCAGGTCTCGTGCTTCCAGAGAACCCAGTCTGTCTGGTCAACCCAGGGGGCCGCCCCAGCCCCACGGCCGCCTCAGCGAGGCCACTCCCTCGGGGCCGCGGGGGACGGGCACGCCCACCTGCCTGAGGGGGCGCAGTGGACACGCCCTAGGGGTCTGTGGGCGCTGCCGGGCACGCCCGGGGCCGGGGCTCCTGCTGGGGGGTGGGGGGTCTCTGACCCGGGTGCTGTCCAAAGAGCCCACTTCCCCCACAAGCGAGAACCTCACCAAGCAGTCGACACCATTTAAGAAGGAGCCCTGGCTGGAACCCCCGGGCTGGCTACCCTCCCTCCCCGCACTGGGCCGCCGACCTCCCTCGGGTCAGCCGGGCAGGGACAGCCAAGGCATCTGGTGGGAAATGCCGCCAGCTCGATGACGCCAGAGCGGGGAGCAGCTGCGGAGGCCGCGCCTGACCCGCAGCCGAGTCCCTGCGCCGAGGGGCGGAGCCTGCGCGGGTGCTGGGGGGTGGGGGGGGTCTCTCTCCGGTGGGCCGGACAAGGCAGGGCGGGATCCCCGTGGCCCTGCTCTTGGGGCCCCTGGTGCTGGGAAGAGCCGGGGGCCGTGGGGGCTTCCTCCTGGGACGGGGAGGGGCCAGGGCCAGACGCCGCGCCAGCCCACAGACGGCCGCAGGGGCCTGGCCGGCGGGGCGGGGCCGAGCGGTCGGGGCGGCCCCACCGACCACCTACTGCTTCCCCACCCCAGCAGCCGCGCCGGTCTCCTCGCTGCCAGCCCCGAGCAGGCGCCCAGCGTCCTCCCCCAGCCGCGCCCCCCGCCTCTGCCAGGCGGCTCAGCGCTGACTGTGGGCTCCTGGCTGCGGGTCCGAGAGGGCGCGGACAAGGCCCTGAGTGTGGACCCTCCCGTCCTCCAGGCCAGCACGCCCGCCCCCCGCAGGTTGGGGAAGCGGGGCCAGCTCAGCGCCGAGCAGGGCAGCCTGCCGCCCACGGCCCGGAGGATCCCGCCGCTCGCCCCAGAGCCAGCTCCGGGGTCTGCGGAGAGCCGGGTCCCCGGCTACTTGGGGGCCCCCGGCCACCAGTCGGGCACGGAGGCCGTGAGCACCACGCGGCCATGCTCGGGGCCGCCGGCGTGCAGGGGGCCGTGGACCAGCTCCGCGCGCAGCAGCGCCAGCCCCACGCGCCCCTGGCCCGCCCTGTACTTGCCGGCCACCCGGCCCGCCTCGGTCAGCACGGGGGCGCCCGGGGCCAGCCCGCCGGCCGGGAGGAGGCCGGAGAGCCGGACGGGGAAGAGGCGCTTGCGGACCACGCCCGTGTGGTGCGTGCGGGCGGTCAGCTCCTGGCCCAGGTAGCAGCCCTTGGCGAAGCTGACCCCGTTCATGAAGGCCAGGTTGGACTCCAGGGGCAGCGCCACGCCCGGGGGCAGGTCTCGGACGCCCTCGGGCACGCCTGTGGGTGGAGGGGCAGGGGGAGCGCTAGGGCGGGCTCGCGGGCAGCCCCACCCCAGTCCCCGCGCTCCTGCTCCTGACCCTCCGCTGGCCCCGCCCCTCGTGCCCTCCCCCGGCCTCGCGCTCCGGCCACACCCACCTTGCTGGTACCGGTGCTGGTGGTAGTCCTGGACGGCCCCGAGCTGGGCCCCGGGCACCGGGGCCGCAGCCTGGCCCCGGGCGAGGAGCCGCCAGCCCATGCGGGCAGTCCGGGGGTCGCGGGTGATGATGGCGCCGCCCTCGGCCGCCCGCGGCGGTGCAGCCTCGGGGGCGCCGGGCAGCGCCGCCCACACGCCCAGCTCGGGGTGGGGCTCCACGGCAACCTTCCGCCGAACCCGGTGCCGCGCCAGGTGGCTCTGCACCGCGTCCAGCGCCCCGCGGTCACACTCCAGCAGGAAGGCGGGCGCCTCAGCCTCGTGCTCGGGGAGCCTGCGGGGTGGGGGAGCGTGGGGCGCGTCACCAAGCAGCACCCCAGCCGCCCAGGCGGGGCCCCGGCTCTCGACCCAGAGCAGTGGGGGTGCCCGCGGGAGACCCCGACGCCCGAGTCCGGCCGTACTCAGTGACCCAACACGAAGAGCTACAGGCCCTTCACGGACGGCCTGGCCCTTGCCAGCCCCGGGCACGGGAGAGCGACCCCAGCTGCGCGGCTCGGGGAGGCTCACCCGCAGGCCTCACGCGGACGGTGGGGGCCCACACAGGGTGAGGGGACGAGCACGGGAACAGGCGGACCCCGCGTTCCACGCAAAAGCACGGCGCGCACGTGCACACACACGGGCAGTCACGCGATCCACAGGCGCACACGTGTGCACACACATGGGCAGGTGGGGCCCTGGGTGCGCAGGGGTGCGCCCTGCGGGGACCCATGTCCAGCCCCAGCAGGACCCTGCCTCCAGGGCAAGCTGCTGCCATTTCGTGAACTAGAAGCCCCCGCACGCTTTTTGGTGACTTCGTGGGGCCTCTGCGCTGACGTGAGTGAGCGCTCAAGGCCCCCAGAACAGCGCCAGGTGTCGGCAGCAGGAAAGGCGTCAGCCGCGAGCACGGAGGGGCTGGAGGGCGGTGACTGCCCAGAAGGGCCTCGGGCCTGCCCCCCTCGCTCTTTAGCTGGCTCCGGGGTCAGAGGTGGGCTGAGGGGCTGAGCCCCGGTGCGGCGCCCATGTGCCAGGCACTTCCTGCCCAGAATCAGACTGGCACAGCGGAGTGATCAGAGACAGGTCCGCAGGGGAAGGGCCACGGGGAGCCCGCACTGTCCAGGGCGCTGCATCCCGAGAGCAGCCCGGGCCCCTGGGCGATGGGGGCCAGGGAGGGGCTGGGCAGGACCCCGCATGGTGTCCCTTCGCGGCCTGTCTGAGCCAATGCCCCAGGCACGATCTGGTGGGGGTTGGCAGGGGGTGCCCTCTGCAGACCAGCCTCGGCACAGGGCACCAGCCAGCCCGGGGCCAGGGGCGATAGAGAGCTGGGGGCTGGGCATCCCCTCACGAGCCGTAAGGCCTGCTCAGGGCGCAACTGTGTTAAAAAAAAACCCGGCTGGACATGAACGTGAAGGCGGTTTCTTGGGGGTGTCGAACCCCCCTTCCAGGTCCCCGACTGCCTGATGAAAGCGCGCTTTCAAGACGGTGGCCCGTCTCTACTGCACTGGCCTTCGGCGGTGACAGGTGGCCCGAGCCCCGGTCCACCAGCGACACAGCGACAGCCCATGTCTCCAGGAGTCCCGGGGCCCTGGGACGGCGCCGCCCCCCGAGGGCGCCCAGGCCTGCTCCTCACCAACAGGGCACGGGCAGCTCCCGAGGAAGGGCCGCGCACTCCGGGCCGGCGCGCGCCGGGCGCGGCGAGAAGCGCGGGCGCGGGGTGTCGGCAGGAGCGGGGCCGCGGCTGGGCGCACCGCTCCGGCCGGACCCCTGGGCCGCCTCTACGGGCAGCCCCCCGTCGGCGCAGGGCGAGGATCCGCCAGGGCAGTGGCCGCGGCCATGGCCCGCCCGCGAGGGGGCGGGCAGAGGGACAGGGAGCGAAAACTCGGCGGGGAAGCGCCCCGGAGCAGACGGTCCAGCTCGGTGGTCCCACCCCCAGCCCACTCCGCAGTCACCACCCGCCTGCGCTGGAGGCGCAGCACAGAGCGGGGAGAGGGGGGAGCAGCGCGCAGGCGCAGGGAGCAGCGCCAGGGAGGGGAGACGGACGGAGCAGTACCGCGCAGGCGCGGGGCGGAGCGCCAGCGTGGAGCACTGCGCAGGCGCAGAGCGCAGGGCCGGGAAGCAGTAACGCGCAGGCGCAGGGGCATTGTGCGGGAAGGAGGGCGGGGAAGACAGAATAGCGCGCAGGCGCTTGCGCCGGGGCGGGTCAGGTCCCGCGGCATCTGCGCAGGCGCAGCCCCCACCGCGCTCCTACGGGGAGACCCACGTCCTCGCCCGCCCCGCCCCAACACCGCCCACCCGGAGCCCCGTCCTCTCACCGGTACACGATGACGTCATAGAGCGTGCGCCCCTGGACGTTGAGGAAGTGAGCGTAGCCCGCGGGCGCGACAGGAGGGGCCGCCCCGTCCGCAGGGCCTGGCAGCTCATTGGTCAGGAGCCCCAGAAGGAAGGGCGCCGAGTCCGGCCCGCGCACGCGCAGCAGGGCGCGCTCGCTCAGGGGGAAGCAGGTCCAGGCCCCGCCGCCCGCGGCGCCGCCGCCCTGACAGCCTGGGCCGTGGGCCGGGCGGCGCCCCGGGGCCGCGCGCAGCCGCCAGCACCAGCCCCTGCGGCCACGTCCCAGAGCCACCCCCCGGAGCAGCGCCGCGGCCGCCATTTTGGACACGATTGAGGCGGCGGGAAGCGTCGGAGCTGGCGCGTGCGGGGCGGGCGCCACAGCGCCTCTAGCGGCGGGCGGGCGGGGCGGCCTGTCCCTGTGCGCGCCCCCGGCTCCCCAGCGCTGGCCCGCCGCCCGCCCGCCCCCAGCCCCGGCTGTGCGCCCCTCCGCCACCCCGGCCCGGGCCACCGTCGGGGGGCAGCCCTGACGCCCGCGGGCGCTGTGTGCGGCCCCCCGCAGGAGGCGACCCCCCCCAGAAGCCAGAAGCGAAGTCAGGAGGTCCCGGTGCTGCCCGCGGCCTCGGGTCAGTGTCCCGGGCGCTCGGGGCCAGGAAGGACGGCCTGGGCAGCGCCCCCGCCCCGTCCCTGCGCCCGCCGGAGGCCCGGAGCCACGAAGTCCAGGTTCAGGGCGGCCTCTCCGGCGCGACTCGCGGCGGTGACTCGTCCCACCTCCAGCCCGGTGGCGTCGGCCCGGGGCCCAGCCTCTGGCTCCAGGAGACCCTCAGGGCCCAGCCCCAGGACAGTCCCGCTTCAGGGGTGAGCGGGGTGCAGCCAAGTGTGTCTCAGCGTCCCGAGGCAGAGCCGGGCAGGGGAGACCCCAGCTCAGGTTTCTGAGGAGCTCCCCGACTGGGGCTCCAGTGGCAGACTCCGCGGCTCGGGGCGTCTCCCGCACGGTGCCCCGAGGCCGATCTCCAGACCACACGGCAGGCGGCTGGGGCCGTCTGCCCGCCGCGAGCACCGCCGCCCCCTCAGCCTGGTCTTGACTTAGCCCTCCGGGCTGTGGATGTGCCCGCCTGCTCCGGCCATCCCTGGCCTGGCTTGCCTCCATTAACGGGGTCCCCACCCTGCCCCCAGGCCCCCACCGCGCAGCCCCACACCTGCGGCCAGAGGGCCGGGGCAGAGGAGTGGGGGGGTCCTCCGGTGGGCGGGGCGGGGCCAGGCCCGGCAGCCTGTGGGATGCGGGTGCACCCGTGTCGGGGGCCTCGCCCTCCACAGTGTGACCCCGCGGCCCTCTATGGGCCTCGCTGCTGACCAGCTCGCCCAGAAGCCCTCTCCCCGCAGGCGGCGCCCTTCTGCCTGTCCAGCGCGGCCTGCCCAAGGCCTCCAGGGGCCTCGCCCCAGCCTTGGGCCGAGCTGGCTGCACCGGGAGGACCGCGTGCCAGCAGCCCCTGCCTCCTGGCGGCGACTCGCTGGTCTGCCCAGGGCCCCGGCCCTTCGGGAGCAGCTGGCAGGGCCAGCAGGCAATGTCCTCTGGCCGCACAAGCTTGGCTCCGAGCCAGCATTGGGTCTGCCTCCCGCCGCCCCCACCCAGGCCTCCCAGCTCCCGCCTGCCGGTGGCCGGGCCCAGCTGCTGCAGGGCGCACGGGGCTGTCCAGTCCGGGTCACTGGAGCCAGATGCCCAGCTCCCGCCTGTCGGTGGCCGTGGCCCAGGTGGGGCCCGCGCAGGCCGCCATGGGCCTGGAGAAAACCAGGTGTGAGCCGCGCACGGCTGTTTCCCCGAAGGCACCTTCCCGCGGCCCCCTGGCCAGGCTGGGGGCGTGCCCGAGAAGCCCCGCCCCGCAGCAAACGCAGGCCAGGAGGCGCTGCCCTGGAGATGCCTGCTGGCCCTCCGGCCCGGCCCTCCGCCAGCCTGGCCGCCCGCCGCCCCTTCTGGGTGCCCTCTGCCCGGGGGTCGCTGTGGCCTGGGCCCCCCGGAACCGGGTGTGGCCCCCGTGTGGCTGCAGGCTGCCCTGTGTGTCCCTGGCCTTGAGGCCATGGGCCCTGGGGCAGGGAGGGCCGAGAGCCGGGAATCGGCAGGCCTGGGGGTCCCGGACCCCACTTCCCAGCGGGGCGGGGCGGCTTCCTGCTGCTCTCCTCACCCAGCCTCCCTTCCTGACGTGGGCTGCCTGTGTCTCCCCAGATTCTTCTATGGGGTCCCCCCCCAGGACCTCAGAACGTGGGTGTGTGTGAAGGGGGGTCATTGCAGGTGATCAGGCGAAGGCGGCCGGGGCTGGTGCGAGCAGCACAGGCCTGCGGGGCGCCCCTTGGACGGCCGTCTGCAAGGAGGGGCCTGGGGGGACCCCACCAGCACCCCACGCGCACCTGAACACGCACACGGCCGTAAACAAAGAGGCTTGGTTTACTGGGGCCCTAGCACGGCAGGCGGGGCGGGGAGGGAGGGCGGGTCGCACACCCCACAGCCTGCACCCCCGTTTCCAGGGCAGGGCTCAGAGGACGCACCGCAGCCCCAGCCGCTCTGGGGCGGGGGTCCGCGGGGCCTCTGCCCACCCAGCCTCGGGCTCCCCTTCTGGAGGGGACCTGGGACGGGTCCAGCGGCCAGGGCTGGGGTGAGGGAGGGGCCCTCGTGCCGCGGGGCCAGGGTGTGGTCAGCGCCCCCGCCGGCCTGGAGCCCTGGTCAGGGGTGCTGGGGGGGGCAGGCAGGCGGAGCCCCAGCCACGGCGCTGGCCAACCCTGGGGCTCACAGCGGCGGTGGACCCTGCAGGTGCGCCAGCGCTGCTCGGACCCCGCCCTGCTGCGGAGGGGCTCAGGTGCTGAGGGCGGAGACGCGGCCTGGCGGGCGCCTCCCCTGGCCCTCGGGAGGGGTGAGCGCGCTGGGGCAGGAGGCGGGCCCGTCCGAGCCCCAGCCCCACAGCCTCCCACCTGGGCGGCTCAGATCCACACCGTGGTCTTCCCCTCCCGGCTGCTGGCGCTGCCCTTCTCAGAGCCGGCCCTGGGCTTGGCACCCGGCCGGCCCAAGCCCCCGCCCGTGCCCCCCGACGTGGCACTGCCCGACCTGGAGGCGGGGGCGCCGGCCCGCGGGGCGCCCCGGGCGGCCGCCGGGAGCCCGGGGCAGGGCGGGCTGTCGCGGTCCCCGGGCGCGTGCCCGCCCCGCAGCGCCTGCAGCGCCAGGCCGGCCAGCGTCGGGTCGTGGGCGCGCGCACGCTCGGCCGCGCGCACCACCAGGCTGTAGTCGGGCGGGCAGGCCAGGCCCGCGGGCGCGGCGGGCAGCGCGCAGGGCGGCGGGCGCGGCGCGGGCGCGGGGGCCGGCGGCCGGCGGGTGCGCACGGCGTCCTGCGCGCTGCCCAGGCCCAGGTGCGCCATCTCGCAGAGGTTGAGCAGCAGGCAGAGGCAGCTGACCACGTACATGACCAGCAGGAAGATGGTCTTCTCCGTGGGCCGCGACACGAAGCAGTCGACCACGTGGGGGCAGGGCTGGCGGCTGCACGCGAAGTAAGGTCGCACCTCGAAGCCGTACAGCAGGTACTGACCCACCAGGAAGGCCACCTCGAAGGCGGCCCGCGCCACCAGCTGCGCCACGTACACACGCATCAGGCCCTCGCGCTGGATGCGCCGCCGCCCGTCGTGCGGCCGGGCCGGGTCCGCGGCCCCCGCCACCTTGCCATCGCCGCCGCCGCCCTTGGCTGCGCCCTCGTCTTCGGCCTCTGCGCCTTCGCCCAGGCCCTCGCCCGGCTCCTCCTCCTCCTCGCTCAGGCCCAGCATGGGCTCCTCCTCGCCCAGGTCTCCCGGCTCGGGCCAGCCTGGGGGCGGCGGGGGCAGCGGCGGGGGCGCGCGGGCCGGGCGGCGCGGGCCGGGGCGGCGGCGCAGGGCGCGGCGCCGCTCGTCCTGCGAGGCGCGGGCCAGGCGGTGCACGGCGTAGCCCAGGTACATGACGGCCGGCGTGGAGATGACCACGATCTGGAAGACCCAGAAGCGCACATGGGACAGCGGCGCGAAGGCGTCGTAGCACACGTTGTCGCAGCCGGGCTGCCGCGTGTTGCACGTGAACTTGGTCTGCTCGTCCGCGTAGATGGACTCGCCGCCCACGGCCGTGAGCACGATGCGGAAGACCACGAGCACCGTGAGCCACACCTTGCCCACGAACGTGGAGTGGTGGTGGATCTCCTCCAGCAGCCGCGTCAGGAAGCTCCAGCTCATGTTGGTCATAGGGGCGGGGGGCGCGACCTGCGGACGGGGGGGTTAGCCGCCACCCCCCACCCAGACAGGCAGCCTCGCCCCGTGGCGCTGTCGCGCCCCGCCGCCCTCCCCGGCCCGCGCTGAAGCCCCTCAAGGCCCACTGGATGAGTCCTGGGGGGACAGAGGCCGGCCCCACCCCAAAACAGCACTGGGCGGAGGTCACCGGCGGGGGCCCTGGGACCCCAGCCCCACTTCGGAGTCCAGCACCACCCCCTCGTCTCCCTCGCAGCCCATAGAGCTGTCCCTCTGGGGCGCAGGGGAACCCCTCGTGCCAGTCCTGGCACCAGGCTCCCTGCAGCGGAGCCACTGGCTGCACAGCGGGCAGCGGGGCCCCCAACCAGCCGGCCTCTGGGGGGCCTGTGCCCAGAGGGCTCTGCGGTGAGGGGGGACCCCGTCCTTGCCCGGGGAGGCCAGGCCGGCGTCCAGCTCCGGCTCCCCGACCTGCTCCGGGCAGGGGTGAGGCTGCCCGGAGGCCGGCTGGGGCCCTGCCCTCTGCGCGCTTGGGGCAGGGAGGGCGGGGGCTCCTGGGAGGTGACCCCGCCCCTCGCCTGTGTGCAGGGCCCGCGCCCCGCTCTAACTGGGCCGCGGCCCCCGCCCAGAGGCGCGGGAGGCGGGGTGCCGTCAGCCCTGCGCAGGCCCTGGGGAGGCCAGCCCGCGGGGTGCCCCCAGAGGCCCAGAGCCAGCCCTCGCTGCCCGCTGGATGCCGGCGACACCCCCTGGAGCTGGGCCAAACCCGGCACCACCTTGCGGGCGACCCCCAGGCAGGCGGCACGGGCCGGCACGTCTGCCCCGGCCCCCGAGCGCCCCCGTCCCAGCGTCTGCCCCGGAGCGCCCCAGGCAGCAGGGGATGGACCCCAGGCCCCCAGCACCTCCGTGCGGCGGGGAGGGGGGGCCGCGCTGCAGGCTGCAGGGGCGCGGCCTGGCGGGCCGGGGGGCAGCAGCCTGGGTGGGGAGGGGACACCCCCTGGGAGTCCCGACTTGGGGCAGTGGCTCCCGTGCCAGCAGGGGTCACCCCCCGCCGCGGCCATGGCCATGGCAGCACTGCCGGCCCTCACAGCCCCGGGCCCAGCGGGGGGCAACCCCCTCCCGGGACCCTGGGGGCACCTCTGGCGGCTCAGCCCCCCTGGCCCGCGCCCCACCCCGCAGTGCCAGCACCGCCCGCCCCACGGCCCAAGCTGGGGACACCGGCCGTCCCGCCCCAGCCCGGGAGGACCCGAGGGCCAGGGCCAGCACCAGGGCCCACCGGCCCCCACACCGGCGCGCTGCCCCTGTGCAGCCTTCACCCCGCAGGCTTCCCCCGGGGCCTGGGGCCGCCTCCCAGCCCAGGGCCTTGGCAGGGGCAGCGCCGGGCAGCACCCCTGCAGCAGGGCCGGACGGTCCCAGGGACCACGGTGCAGCCCCCGCCCGACCGGCCGATCCTGGAGGCCAGCAGGCCCCGCCCTGGAACCTGGGCAAGGCGGGCTGAGCAGGGCCGAGCAGGGCTGAGCTCCCCCCAACGCCTGGGCCACGCCGCAGCAGCCCAGAGCCAGGCAGGACGGGGAGGGTCGGCAGGGTCACCGCTGGCCGGCCGCCTCACCGCGGACACGCTGCAGCTGCCCGCTCGGTGGGACGGCCCGGCCTGAGGGGCCCAGCTGCCGTGCGCCCCGCCTGCTGCCGGCTGGCCCCACCTCGGGCCCCTCCCGGCCTGTCGGTCAGTCCCGCCCTGGGTCTGAGGCCGACTGGCCAGGCCAGCACCTGTGCCCCATGGCAGCCGCCCTGCCCGCAGGCCTACCTGCTCCAGGTCAGGGCACGCTGGTCCCTGCGGGCTCCCACCTGCCTCCGGTCACTGGCCCTGCGTGGTGCCGGCCAGCCCCGGGGCGCCCAGGGACCCGCTCGCCGCCAAGCACAATGCGGGGCGGGCCTTCAAGGGGCCCATTGTCCCCGCGGGGTGAATCCCCGATTGTCCCCGGGGCCAGGCTGGACGGCTGGACGCGGAGCGAAGGGCCCACAGCCCGCCTGGGGCAGTGGGCCTCCTCACCTGCCTCAGGCTCTGGGGCGGCCCGGCCCCCTCACGCTCCTCGCTGCCTCTGGGCCTGCACGGGCCCAGCCCGCCCCCACTTCCGCCCGCCCGGGCGGCCGCCCCATCTGTCCACGCTGCTCCAGGGCCCCCCCAAGGCCCGGCCCCGCCCACACCGCCCGGCCGGCGGACAGCAGGGGAGCGGGAGAGGGTGGCGGTCCGGGCCCCTGCACTTGGGCTCTGGCCCAGGCCCCGGGAGCCCAGAAACCAGCCCGGGAGGGGCCACCCACTGCTGCTGGCCCCACACCGCCCGGTCCAGGCCAGAGGCAGCCCGGCCGGGGGGCGCAGGGGGCATCGCCCCGCGGGGGCGCGGCACACACACAGCTCACGCGTCGGCCCAGTGCTGCTTTATTGGGGCGCCAGCCCAGCCCGGCCGAGGGGCCACAGCGCAGCCGCGGCCACGGGGAGGCCCCAGGCCGCAGCACCCCCACCCCGGCGCCGCCCCCCGGCCGAGAGGGGCCGCCGGGGAGGACACAGCCTGCGCGTCCTCAGGAGAGGGGATCGGTCCCTCGCGCCGTCCTGATCTCCTGCGGGAGAGAGCACGTCACGGGGCGTCCGGCCACACGCAGCGGCCCCGGCGCCCCGGCCCCAGCCCACCTCGGACAGAGCCTCTTCCAGGGCCCGGTAGGCCTCGTCCAGTCTGTCGTTGACGATGACCAGGTCGAACAGGCCGGGTTCCCTGCCTGGGGGCGGGGTGGCGTGGGGTTCACAGGGCTGGGGGGCCCGGGTGGGTGGGGCTCAGGGTTGGGGGGCCCAGGGCCTGGGCAGTTGGGACTCAGGGCTGGGGGCCGGGGGCGGGCAGGGACAGGCCACTCACTGCTCTCCAGGTCGGCCCTGGCAGCTGCCAGCCGCCTGGCCAGGGCCTCCTCGGTCTCCGTGCCCCTCTGTCGCAGCCGCTGCTCCTGCGGTGCGGAGGCCGGCGTGAGGGCCAGTGCGAGGGCCAGCACCTGCCCTGCCCGCCCGCCCGCCGGTGGCCACGCACCAGCACGTCCAGCGAGGGCGGCTGCACGGAGATGCAGACGGGGCGCAGGTCGGTCTCCTTGATGCTGCGCACGCCCTGCAGGTCCACGTCCAGCACGCAGGTGCGGTTCAGGGCCTGCACGGCCCGCACGGCCGCCTTGCTGGGGGCGGGACGCACGGCTCACCGGGGCCCCTGCCCGTGCTGGACCCTGCGCCCAGCGCCCGGATGGGGGAGGGAGGCCCCGTCCGTCCTGCCGACCTCGGCCCAGACCCCCACGCACCCTGTGGCCGAGCCCCCTGAGCTCCTGCAGAGACCTGACCTGGTCCTCGGCTTGGCCGTCACCTAGCACATCTGCACCCCCCCCAAGGTCATTCGGGCGTCCTGGGGTGCCCCGCTACGACCCAGGGGACCACCTTCAGGGATCCACTGCCCTTCTGGACTGGACCTGGGCGGGGTCCCTGGTCACCCCCCCAGGGGCTGGGGGCGCAGCCCGACCTCTCCCGACGGCCCACAGAGCCCCGGCCAGGTCTGCGGGGGCGGGGCCGCGCTCGCCACCTGGTGCCGTAGAGGTTGCCCGAGAACTCCGCGTGCTCGATGAAGCCGCCGGCGGCGATGTCCCGCTGCATGGCCTCCCTGGTCACGAAGTGGTAGTCTGGGGGGCCGCAAGCTTAGTCGGGCCCTGGGCACGGCCCGCCCGAGGGACGCGCCGCGGGCGCAGGAGACCGGCACAGCCCACCGGCACCCCCAGTGCCCTCTCTGGGGCGCCGCGGGCTGCGCAGCCGGCCGGAGCCCTGGCTGTGCCGGGGGCCCTGTCTGAGCACGCGGGGCCGCGCCCAGGGCCGAGCTGCACGCTCACCTCTGCCGTCCTGCTCTCCCGGCCGCGGCTTCCTCGTGGTGTCTGCGAAGAAGCGCCGGTGACCACCCGCCCCAACAGGCCCCGCCCCGACAGGCCCCGTCCCGCCCCAAGGGGCCTCACGGGACACGCTGGGGGCGAACAGGTCACGGTGCTTCTCCAGCAGCATCCTCAGCAGGGTGCTCTTGCCGGCGCCCGACGGGCCGCTCAGGACGATGAGCCTCGGCCCCGACATCCCTGCGGGCGAGGGGCAGGCGTCAGGGCCCGAGGGGCCACTGTCCCTCCTGGGGGCGGAGGGGCAGGAGATGGCACCTCCCCCCCAGCGAGAGGTGCACCCGGGTCCCCTTCCGGAGTCTCCCGACGCCGCGCCCCAAGGGCAGCCCTGCAGGACGCGGCCCTCCCGGGAAGCCGGCAGCGGGGCCCACACCGAGGGCTCAGCACCCACGGGAGAGGCGCGGGGAGCTGGGGCCGTGGCGCCCAGCAGGTGCGCCCAGCCGACACACACGCACCTCCCCAGGGCCCCGCAGTCCCAGGGGAGGCCGCGCACTGGGGGCGGCAGAGTCAGGGAGGCCGGGCACAGCGTGCAGGCGGTGTCTGATCCCAGGGGGCGCCGCCAGGGTCCGGGGGGTGCCCTGCCATGGAGGTAGGCCCGGGAGGCTGTGACAGCAGGGAGCCCCACCCAGGGCGCTGCCCTAATCCAAAACGTGGGCCAGCTCCTGGGCCAGCTCCATAATCCCCACTACGCCCCCACTAAGCCGCCCCTGGAGATCTGCTTGGGACAGACGAGCGCGGGAGGAGCAGAAGGGCCACCCCACACTGACACCTGCCACCAGAGCCCGCGGCCACATCCAGCCGCGAAGCCCCACCCCGCAAGCCCCGCCTGTCTCACCCCCGGTGCTCAAGGAGCCCAGTGGGCAGGGAGACACCAGAGAGGGGCCCTGCCCCCATGGCCCAGCCTGGTCTCGCGGGCGGACGCTGGGCGCGCAGGAGGCTCACCCAAGCCCGGCTCACGGCATCAAACTTTCAACTGAAGAGGCGCGGCTGGGCCACGCAGGGCGCCCACTTCCGGGGGGAGGGACCCCCTCAGGGACACGTGGAGGAACCCCTCCCAGGGCCGGGCGCCCACAGCCCACTGTGCACCCCGCAGGACGCCGTGGTGCTCCCCGCATGTCCTCCGCTCCCCACCACCGCCTGCACCCCAGCACCGCTGCCCGGCAGGGGACCTGGGCCCACAGGCTGCGAGGGCAGCACCCGCTGGACCCGGTCCCGGGCCGCGCCCCTGCTCCGCTCCTCAGGACCGAGACCAGCTGGACGGAGCGGGCCAGGCTGGAGGAGGAGCAGCGCGGGGGCTCGCCCTGCCGGCCACACAGCCCCCGGAGCCGCCCGGGCACCGTTCAGCATGCTCAGCCTGGCTCTGAACTGAGCGAACAGCAGGGGGCGTCTGGCTCCCACACGTGGGGCCTTCGTGCGCGCAGCAGAGACTGCCCACAGGGCGGCGGGGGGAGGGGAGCCCAGCACCTGCTCTTCCCTGCCGGGTGGGGCCGCCTTCCTTCCGGCCCGACCACACCACAGCACCCCTTCCTGCCTGTTCTTCCTCAAATTGTCAGAAGGCAAATGTGCCCCGATGAGGGAGGCGAGGTGTTCGGGCATCGCGCCGCGGCGGTGAGGGGCGGCTGCGGAGAACCCTCACAGAGCACTCCACGAGAGAGACCGAGCTCCCCAGTTCCGGTCAAAGGGCAGGGAGCGAGAGCACCCTGGTAACGCACCCCAAGGGCTGTGTCAGGCAGGGGTGTGGGGCTCTGACGAGCAGCGCAGAGCTGGGGCTCACTTTGTGGCTGCAGGACAGACAACTGGTCTCTGCGGGTGAGGGGTGCTCTCCCCCGTCCCTCACAACAAGCAGGCCCAGGTCTAGGCGGCTCAGGACTGACCAAAATGCACAAAAGCCCTCCGGGGTCAGCGGCTGCCCTGAGGGGAAAGTTCAGGCCGCCTCCCTCCAGCCCCTGGGGACCCCACCTCTAGCTGACCACCATCACCCAGTCTCAGCGCCTCTCCCCCAGTGAAAGGCAGAGGACTAGCTAGCGGGGCCTGACCCGCTGCTCCCGAGGTCAGCACCAGGAGGAACTGGGGCTCGCCCCACACTGAGACATCCCCAGAGGTGGCGCCAGCAACTGGGCTGCGGGTCCGGGGTGCTGAGGGTCCCCCTCTCGGGCTACCTGCATCTGCACAGTCCAGCGGCGCGGGGCCTCAGCGCTGCCAGAAGGACAGCAGCCCCGGGGAGCCTGGGGGAGCCAGGTGCGCCGAGCAAGGCCCCTTGCGCCCGCGGTGAAAGCTGGGCCGCCAGGAGGGCTTCCCCGCGCTTCTCTCATTGCCCCTCGGCAGCGCCGACTCCCCCAGCGCGGCCCGGGGACGCTCGCGCCGAGCGCCGGGCTCTGCGCGCGCCCACCCCGGGGGCATCAGGCGCCTCCTCACACCCGCCGGCTCCGGCGCGGCATCCGCGCGACCGTCCTCAAGACGCAGGGGCCGCGCGCGTGTCCGCGGCGCTCCGAGGACTGACTGGGCAGCGGCTTCCGCTGTGCCCAACGAGATCCAGCCCGGCGGCGATCGCCACGCGGACGCACAGGGCTGGCCCCCGGCGAGGGGCGACCCCGTTCAGAGGCCCGGGCAGCCTGCGGGGCGCTGGGAGGAGCCGCCACTCACCGTCCGAGGGGGCTCGGCCCAGTGCGGCCGCCGCAAGCCCGGCCAGCGGGCGCCGCAGCATAAGGAGCCGCCGCCTCCGCCCTCAGGCTGCGCGTCCTAGCGGCGCGCTGGCCCGCGCCTGCGCCCGCGCCGCGGGACACGTCATCGCCGCGCCGCCGCCTCCACCGCGCAGGCGCGGGCCTGTCCACCCCGTGGATTCACCGTCACGTCTCTCCCCGCGGGATTCTCGGTCAGCGCTCGCTACGCGACGCAGCGCCCGGTGATGACGTATGACCGGATACGCACTGCGATTGGCGGCCATCATGCCTGTCATCGTGCGCGCGGCCCGGACTAAACTCCCTGCCTCCCGGCCCGCGGCGAAAGGGCTGCCGGTCCTCGAGGCAGCTGCGGAGGTCAGTGAGGGTCTCGGGCTGGGGTCGCGCTGGCGGGGGCTTCCCGAGGGGGCGAGGAGGTGGAAGGGCGTCGGCTCGCTCGTGCGCGGCGCTTGTCTTCCTGCCGACTCTTTTCCGAAGTCGGAGGGAGAGGCCCCGCGCTGACCTCCAGGGGCCACCTCGGCCGGGCACGGTCGGCCCGGGGGTCCGACGCTGACGCCCCCGGGAGGCAGGGCGCGGCAGGCAGCCCGGGCCCCGGCCCCCTCTCCCAAGTCAGCGGGGCTCCTTTCTTCAGCGGCAGAATACAACGTAAAGGGCCGGGAGTAGCTCGCACTTTCTTGCCAAGATCTCGGAAGTCTCACCAGTGAGGGTTCTGGCCCTGGAGGGCTTCCCTGCTAGCCCGCCAGGCTGGGCCCCGGCCCCGCGCAGCCCCCTGAGTCGCCATCCTTGGGGAGAGGACGAGGACAGCCTTAGGCAGGGGCTCTGCTGCCGGCCCAGAGCTGAGAGCCAGATGGGCTCCTAAGAGACCGACAGTAGCCTGCTCCTCACACGCCCGCTGCAGGCGCTTGGGTCCGTGGCTTCTTTCCTGGCTGGGACCTGATGAGGCTTCATTAGGTGGGAAAACCTGTCTTTGCTAAAGATCTCATCTCTTTGCCCAGGAGACTGCACGCCAGGCCTGTTGACTGACCCTCGGCCTCACACGACCCTGGGTTCTCAGGAAGAATGGCATCCGTGGGCAACCTACCCATGTAAGTACGCATTTCCAGGCTGTCGTGGGGCCACCCGGGGGATACCAACCTGTAGCAGACTGTGCTACCTCAGGGCCGCCTCCTAAGCTGGTGTTTCTGTCTGGAGAACACTCGGCTCTTAGGGACGGTGCCTAGGAATACATCGCCGGTGGGCTTTCCAGCTGGTCTCAGCTGATCCTGTCCTGTTTAGAGCCCGCAGCTCAGCCCAGCTTGGTCTTGGGAGGGGGCACTTCCCTCTTGTTCTTTCTGCTGGAACTGCCTCTCATCTGCCATCCCCTCCTCTGGCCTCCCCAAGATGAGAACTGTTGCCACTGGAGAGAATGAGTGCGAGTTTCCGGTTTCTGTGGAGTTTGGGGAAAGGGTCAGGGCTTCAGGAGCAGTGTTTGTGTGGAGATGGAGAAGGGACTCGGGCTGCGGAGCTCCCTGGAGAGCGCTTGTCCTGGGGCAGGTCCTTGCGGGATTTGCTGTAATTTCCCAGGGTTGCTTCAGCCCCATCTGGGGCCATCTGCAGGCCTCCAGCAGAGAGGGGAGCACGCAGGCACTCAGAGCCTCTTTTAATTCTCATCACCTCCTAAAGGCCACGCCTCCTGGTATTGCCTTTTGGTATCCCCACAACTGGGATGGGGAGAGATGTGGACCTTATTGTGGGCAGCCCCCGGGCCGGTCTGGGCCCAGGGCCCACGCAGGCCGCTGCGCCTCCCAAGACAGCCGTGCGGCCTGCTGGGCCCTGGCTGCCGTCATGTCTCCTAAGCTGCCTGGGAACCTCATCTGCTTCTTGGCAGCCCCTCGCTGGGCGTGGGATGGGAGCAGCTCTGACCATGACCTGCCCCTGGGGTGGCCACCCCCGCCCCGTGGGAGCTGGCTGACCTGGGCCATGGGGAATTCTGGCCCCATCGCTGGCCGCTGACCTGCGCGTGTCTGCAGCCTGCTGCGGCAGTGTGTGGGGACCAGCTGCCGCCTGCGCATGTCCTGGCGGGCCGCCAGCAGCAGAGCCTCGCTCACACGCCTGCACCGGCAGAACTACGCACGCCTCTACCCTGTGCTCCTGGTCAGGCAGGACGGCTCCACCATCCACATCCGCTACCGAGAGCCCCGGAGGATGCTGGTGGTAAGCTCCCTCCCTGGGTGCAGGGCCAGCCTGTGGGGCCAAGGGCTTGGAGCACAGCAGCGTAAGGACGAGCCAGGGCAGGGTGGCTGGGAGGAGGGTCGACCCGCGCACACTGCACACCCAGACGCCCCGGCAGCAGTAAGCTGTAGCATTGGTTAGCCCAAGTCCTTTTAAAGAACGAGTTTAGAAGGTGGAGGAAGGCCAATGGCGGCGGAAGAAACACAGCAAAGTGGAGACAAGAGACTCTCCCGGCCCCTTGCCCATGCCCTTCAAGTGCCTCCCACCCCCCAGCCACGGTGCCCCGCTCCCCTCCGGCAGATGCCTGTGGACCTGGACAGCCTGTCCCCAGAAGAGCGGCGGGCGAGGTTCCGGAAACGAGAGGCCCAGCTCCGAGTGAGGAGGGAGGAGGAGCCAGCGCTGGGCGGGGACTTTGACGCAGAGCGGTACAAGCGGTTTTGGACCAAGAAGTGACGGCCTGCAGGCCTCCCGACTGGCGCCCCTTGCAAGCAGGAGGGGTCTTAAAGCTCAGCTTCTCCACGCTGCCTCCACCTTGTCTTTTCTCCTCGTCACCTTGCCCGGAGGGGCTGATTCATAGTCCACTGTGGGGCTGCACACAGGGTCAGAGTGTGATCCTGGAACAAGACCCAAAGAGCGTGCGAGCCTGTAGAGGTGGGAGGAGAAGCAGCAGGTGCTGCCCTCCGGCACAAGCTGGTCCCTCTGGCCCCCGCACTGCTCTCAGCCGCAGGCCAGCAGGGCTCCCCTGGAGGAGCGTAGCAGGTGTTGGCGTGGTGGGGGGAGCTGATGCTTGGGATGAAGGTGGGTGCTGCCCAGCCTCCTGCCAGCGTGCCCCCGCGATGGCAGCCCTCTCTCCTGGACTGCTGGCCCGTTCACTTCCACTGGGTCTGCGGTTACCGCACGCACGCTCTGGGGTGGGACTTCTGGCCTTTCCCAGCTCACTGAGCCAGCCAGGGTGGCCCTTGCTGGCCCGGGACTGGGGCTGTCCCTCTGCGTTCTCAAGCTGAGGCCTGCTGCAGAGCACCGTCACGGAGGTGGGGTGCCCAGCGTTCGGGTGCCAGCAGGCGGGCGGAGTGGGCAGCCTGTGGAGAAGAGCCTGCGTCTGATGGCCGCTCACGAGGGAGGCTGGCCTGAGACCTGCCTTTGGACGCCGCTCCCCCGCTAGCCACGGAGCCTACCAGCTGTCACGGAGCTTGTGCCCCACTCACGTCCCCTTGCCGTGGCAGGGGTGTCCCCCAATGGCTTGCCCCACCCCACTAGCACCCAGACAGCCTCGGGCAGGTCTGGCCCCGCCACCCCAGGGCGCTTCCCCCTTCTCGGGGGCGACACGAGCACGACGTCCTGCGCGCGATTCAGGGCCAGGCTACTGCAGACCCGAGGTCAGGGCAGGTTTTGCTGCAGAGGGCGCGCTGATGGGAGCCGGGCCGGGCGCAGCGGGGCTGGGCGCGGCGGACGAGGGGTTTGTCCCGGAGCGGGGCCGCGCTGGCCAGGGGAGGCGACCCGCGAGTCAGCCGGCCGCGGAAGGTCTGGCCCGCGGGCCGGGCTGCGCGCGTCGCTTCCGGGGAGGCGGGGCCGGCGCGGGCGTGACGTCACAGCGCGCGACGGGAGCGCAGCGGGCCGGGCCGGGCGGGCGGGCGGGCGCCGCGGCGGCGGGATGTTCGGCTCCAGCCGGGGCGGCGTGCGCGGCGGGCAGGACCAGTTCAGCTGGGAGGACGTGAAGACCGACAAGCAGCGGGAGAACTACCTGGGTGGGCGCCGGGGCGGCGCGGCGGGCGGCGGGCGGGCGGGCGCGGGCCCGGCCGGCGCGCGCGACGACCCCGCTGCGTGCCCGCAGGCAACTCGCTGATGGCCCCGGTCGGCCGCTGGCAGAAGGGCCGCGACCTCACCTGGTACGCCAAGGGCCGGGCGGACGGCGCGGGGCTGAGCCGCGAGCAGGAGCTGGCCGCCGTGAAGCAGGCGGAGCAGGAGGCGCTCATGGCGGCGCTGTGAGTGCGGCGGGCGGCGGGCGGCGGGCGGGCCCCGGGGCGGGGAGGCGCGGCCCGCGCCCCACGCCGAGCGCTGAGCCCCGCGCGCCCCCGCAGCGGCTACCGGAACGTGAGGAAGCAGCCCACCGGCCTGAGCAAGGAGGTGAGGGGCCCTCCCGGAGGGCGGGCGGGGGCCGGCCCGGGCGGCTGTCATCGCCCGCCCCCGCCCGCCCCCGCAGGACTTCGTGGAGGTCTGTAAGCGGGACGGAGGCGACCCCGACAAGGGCGTGGACCGGCTCCTGGGCCTGGGGAGCTCCAGGTGCGCACGGGCCAGCGGGCGGGGCGGGTGCCGGCCCCTGCGCGGGACCGGGGCCTGACCGCGGAGGGGTCTCGCCCGCGTCCCCGCAGTGGCTCCGCCGGCCGAGTGGCGCTGTCCCGAGAAGACAAGGAGGCCGCCAAGCTGGGGCTGTCCGTGTTCACGGTAATCGGCGGCCGCCCGGGATCCCCGCCTCTGTTGGGGGTCTGGGCGCCTTTTTGTTGAGGGCCGGGCGGGCGTCTCCCCGGGGGGCCCTTCCAGCTTCCTGGCCCCGGACACCGGGCTTCCCTTGGCAGCACCACCGCGTGGAGAGCGGCCGACCGGGAGCCTCCCCGACCTCAGCCAGGAAGAAGCCGCGCTCGGAGGAGGAGGCCGAGCCAGGGTAAGGCCTGCTTGGCTCTGCGCCCTCGCCCTGGGGCAGCTCCTGGGGGGTGCAGGCCCGCCGCCCAAGGGAGTGAGCTGGCCGTGCCCATCTGTGCTGCGCTCTGCGGCCACTGGCCGTATTTGCGCGAGGTGGGCTGAGAGGGGCCCTCAGCCTGGCGAGACGCGCCTCCCCACAGCCCTTGTGCTGGGCATGTCCTGGAACCCCCACAGCCCAGAGAACCACAAGAGCAGGAAAGAGAAAAAGAAGAAGAAGAAACACAAGAAGGAGAAGAAGAAAGAAAAGGAGCACCGGAAGGGGGGCGCCTCTCCCCCCTCGCCCCCGCGGTGGGTCCCCTGCTGAGCGGGTGTGCGCCCAGCGGACCCCGCTGCGGCCCTCACACCAGGACCCCCTCTCTCAGGCCCCGGCAGGCGGGCGCCGACACCGCCCCACGCTGCAAGAGGCGGCGACACCACTACGGCGATTGAGGCCGCACTGCCAGGGACCAGCCACTGCGGGGGCGGGGGGGCACCCCACTCGGGCTCGCCTGTGGCCAAGCATCTCATCCGGTTTTTATTTTCTATCAACTGGCTTTGTACTCAATAAACGTATTTTGAGTGAAGCTTTGTCGTGAGACTTGGAGATGAGCGCGGCGTCCGGGAGATGTGCACCCCCACCCGGAGGGCACTGCCCCCAGGTCGGCGTTGGCCTTGGGGGGGCCACGTGGCCCCAGCCCGCGGGAGAGCTAGGTGCAAGGCAGCCTCCATGCGACTGGAGGCCAGAGGCGTCTGCCGAGGGGCCATGAGATGGCCCTGCCGGGGGCGGCCCTGGGGTCCAGGGTGGGAGCCGCCTAGCACCACCCCCTTCGGCCCGGTGTCAGCCCCCAACGCGGGCAGCATCTGCTCTGCTGGGCGCCCCCCAGCTCCCCAGGGGGTGGGGCTGCTGCAGGGCCGAGTCTAAGGGCTGGAGCTCCACAGAGGGCCCTGGCCCTGGGCAGGCACCAGGGCAGAGCTGCTGCCCACAGACGGCTGCCTGAGGGGACGCTCCAGGGCGCCTCCCGGGTCGGGGACAACGGGCGGGCAGGGGCGGGCAGGCTGTCGGCCACACGAAAGCACTGGAGAGCCCGTGAAATAGTTAAGAGATTTTATTCTAGTAGCTATAATTACAGTGCTTGTTTGTCGAAATGAAAACTGAAGACAAGTATACAAAACAGTTGATTACCAATCGTGTATTGAAAGCAGAGGTTCCACGACACCAATAAACCACTTTTGAGGTTTTCCCCAAGTAAAGTTTGACAGCTCCAGCTTCTTCAGTGTTTATCAAAATACAAAAGGAAAGAGTAGGTCTTCGTGGATGGCAGATCTGACCCTGCAGGCGGAGGGAGTGAAAGCGCGGCAGCGGGGCGGGGCTGCGGGGACAGCCCTGACCGCCTGCCGCTGAGACCCGGCCCCAGGCGCCCAAGGGGCAGGCAGGGCTCTGCGTGGCCAGAGGGCCCCGGGTCTCTCCGGGAGTCCGAGCAGCTGGCGGCAGCCCGGCCCGTCTCCTGGGCAGCCGCTGAAGCACTAATACAAGCACTGACGCTACGAGACGGGGGACCCGAGACCGCAAACCGCAGGGACCCGACGGTGGCCATGCAGAGCGGGGCGTGGGGCGCACGCAGGCCGCTCCTGCAGAAGCTCCGCGAGCGCGTCTCCCTCTGTGTCCGAGTGTTCTCCTCATCTTGTGTTTTGAACTATTTTAAAAAATGCACTGAGTTTGGGTTAAACACCAAAATGGATCTCAACACAGATCTGGAGCCCAGAGGACGTGTGGGCCCCCGACCCAGCACGCCCGGGGCGCTAGTGCCTGCCATCCCTTCTCAGCACTCAACGGTGGGTTGATTCTCTTTTTACAATAAAAAAAGCCGAGTAAGATTGCATAGAGTACCAGAAACTGCCTCACTGGAAACAGAAACTATTTACATTAAATAAAACCCAGCTGCGGCCGCCTTGTACAGCCCAAGAGGCGCGCCGACCCGAGGCAGCTCCTGGCACTCACACCACAGGTGCACGTTTGCCACATGAGAGAAAGCGAGGGGGCAGGGAGGAGGGCTCGGCTCACTTCTGGTTCCGGAGCTGATTGGACAGCCAGTCCAGGCCCTCGTAGAGCCCGTCCCCGCTGGTGGCGCAGGTGGCCTGAATGTACCAGTTCCTGTGGCGCAGCGAGTGCAGGCCCAGCTTGTCCGTGATCTCGGCCGCGTTCATGGCGTTTGGAAGGTCCTGGTGGAGGGGCGCCGGGGTGAGCGCGGCCCGCCCGCCCGGCCCGGCCCCGCCCCGCCCGCCCCGCCCCACGCACCTGCTTGTTGGCGAACACGAGCAAGACGGCGTCCCTGAGCTCGTCCTCCGCCAGCATCCGCATGAGCTCCTCGCGGGCCTCGTTCACGCGCTCCCGGTCGTTGCTGTCCACCACAAAGATCAGGCCTGCAGAGCAGGGGGTCAGCGCCGCGCCCCGCCCCACCCCACCCCCACCGGGCCCCGGGCAGAGCCGGCAGCGCCGCACCCACCCTGCGTGTTCTGGAAGTAGTGGCGCCACAGAGGCCGGATCTTGTCCTGGCCGCCCACGTCCCACACGGTGAAGCTGATGTTCTTGTACTCCACGGTCTCCACGTTGAAGCCTGGGGAGCGCGGGCAGGTGAGCGCCGGGCCGCCCCGCCCCCCAGCCCCGCCGCCCGCCCGCCTCACCTATGGTGGGGATGGTGGTCACGATCTCGCCCAGCTTCAGCTTGTACAGGATGGTGGTCTTCCCCGCCGCGTCCAGGCCCACCATGAGAATGCGCATTTCCTTTTTGCCAAAAAGGCCTTTGAAGAGGTTTGCAAAGATGTTCCCCATCCTCGCCGACAGCGGGAGCAACACTGGCCAGAGACACCTGCGAGGAAGAGCCCCGAGCTGCCTCCGTGCCGCGGGGGGAGGCAGCTGTGTACACGCTGCCCCCTCACGGGAACGCGGGAAGGTGCAGGGGATTCTGGGCCCGACGAGGAGAACATCCTGGCCACTGGCGCCACCGGATCACCCCGCAGGAGGCTGGGCCTCAGGGGCGGAGGCGGCCAGAAAAGACGGACTGCAGGCGTCTCTGCAGGCGACCCCCAGCCGGGTGAGGCCGGCTCAGGCCCGCGCCCGCAGCCCATCGCCAGGGTCGGGGAGGCCATGTCCCTCCACCAGGAAGGCCCCCGAGGCCCAGAGTGCCACGCGGGGTTAAGAACGCTCACCCCAGGGCCCCAGGCCTGGACGCTGCCCGGAGCAGCCGCGGCCTCGCCTGTCCAGCACTTTCTCTCGACCACGGTTCTGCTGCCCAACGAGGAGCCAGGAAAAAGCAGCCCCTTTCCCAAAACCCGGAGGTGAGGCCAGAGCAGGACGGGACACCCCGGCACCCAGCAGTGGGCTCCAGGCACGCTGCTGGGGGCAGAGGCCAGTCTGCGGGGCAGGCGAGCAACCCAGCCCACACCCGCGCAGCTCCTCAGCTCCAGCCCCCCACGTGTCCTGGCAGAGGGCAGAAGACCCGGTCATTTCCTCCAGGCCCCGATCTGCCACAGGGAGCCTCTTCCCCATTTAAAGGTTCTGGGCCTCCCCTGTGGCCTGGGGATCCGTCTCAGGCTGTCACCCCCAAGGCCTGGATGCAACCTCGGCCCGGGAGCTTCCCACAGGGCGCGGCAGACCTCTCCTGCCTCCCCTCAGCAGTGTGTTTCGGATCTGCCTGTGCTGCTCCCCACTTTGTCTCTGGTGAACCCTCTCGCCGCCCCACGCCTCTGGCCTGTACCCCAGCTTGTACGCATAAATAAATAAATGTTTTAAAACAAATTAAAAAAATAAAATTAAATGGCCCGCTTTGAAACCAACAGCTAACACGTGACTAACAGATGTTTCCCGCAAACTCACAGGGGAGAGCCCTTTACAGCCCCAAGGGCCGACCGAGCCTGGAAGGGCCCCTGCCCCGGCCGCCGCCGAGCGATGCTCATGGCCGAGAACACGGGACCCAGAGCGCAGTGACGGATGAGGCGGGAGAAACCGAGAATGAAAAGGGTCATTTTAAAATGGATTTCAGGAGGGGGTCCCGGACCTCCGAAACAGCAACGTCCCCCGAGCAGCGTCGGCAGCAGAGCAGCCGGGGCACGGGCCCAGTCCAGCGAGACGTGGCCAGGCGGCGGGGCTGCGCACGGGCGGTCTGAGGGGAGACCAGGCGCTGAGGGCCCAGAGCTCGGGGACTCCAGCTCTGGAGCCCCGAAGGGGGAGGGGGCCGCTGGTCGGGGCAGGATCAAGATGCCGCAACCAAGCTCAGGACGCGCCCCGGTGTCTGCCCCAGCACCCCCTCTGCTGAGCGGTATGCCCCAACCTCTATCAGCAACTGCCCCCCGGGCCGGCAGAGCCGGGCGCTTCCCCCTCACCCCCCCCCCCGGGGTCTCGGGCCGCTGGCCGCTTTCCGCTGCAGCAGCGATCTGAGCAGACCACAGCCGGGAGGCGGACTCTGGGCCCCCCTCCAGCCACAGGCCTTCCCCGGGAGCCGGCCCAGCGCGGCCCTCGAGTGACTGCCCGAGCGGGTCAGGGGCCAGAGCCCGGGCGCTGAGGCCCCTCCCGCAGGCGCACGGCCGGAGCTGCTGGGCGCTCCGAGACGGGGCCACAGGGCGAGAGGGCACAGACCCTGCCCGGCGCGGACAGAGCTGCCCCTGCAAATGGGGTGCAGATGGACAAACTCCCCCCAGAAAGAAAATTTGGGTAACATCACGGCGCTTTTTTCTTTTCTAAAAGTCAAGTTCATGGCAGTACAAGTCCACAAACCGTGAAATGCAGAGGTGGACAGCTCATCTCCTCAGCTGTCCCGCCACCGAGGGACGGGGAGGAGCCCTGCGAGTGACCGCTCCGCGCCGCCCGCCGGTCACTCTCTCCCATCTGTGGCTCTGACGTTTTGCTGCAGTTGCGCGCGTTACCTCTCGCGGCGACTACGGCAGCGCGTGTGAGAGGAAGCCAACGCTGGGCACAGGGCAGCCTGGCCCGGCTCGGCCGCGGCTCAGCAGAGCACGCCGAGGCGCACTACGGAGCAGCCCGCTGGCCGTGCCGCTGCCCCTCAGGGGATGCAGCTTCAACCATGGACGCAGCGGACCGGCGGGAGCGGACAACTGCGTCTGGTGAGGACTGTCAGACACACCCGCGGGCCCCTAAATGTACTGTGCCCGCAGCCACGCTGCACCCCAGGACTTTGACCCCACCCCCACCCCGGCCCTGAACCTTCAGCAGGAAGAAAAACCATCAACAAAAGAATACACCGAAGTCACTGTCGCTCTGGCCGCATCTACAGGCGAGCTCCAAGGAGCGACTGCCTCATCCACGCCAGGCTCCGCGGGAGAGGAGGGGGACGAGCTGCCGAGATGGGGTGAGGACAAGGGGCCCCCCTGGGGGCGCGGGGGTCAGTCCCGGCACGATGAAGTGGCCGCAGCACCAGTGCGCTCCCGGCCAGGAGCTTCCCACAGGGCAGCTTCTCCTGCCTCCCCGCTGCTCCCCTCAGCAGTGTGCTTCAGGGGATCCGCCTGTTCTGCTCCCCACTCTGGGGAATCCTCTCACCCCCCCACCCCCCACCTCTGGCCTGCACCCCAGCTCTTGTCTGCATAAATAAATCTTAAAAAAAAAAAAAAAAAAGAACAAGACTTTCCGAATGCTCTACTGGAGCCAGGAGGCAGCGGGCTGGCTTCTACGCAGGGACCCCACACCAACGCCAGGAGAAGGGTGAGCCCAGACCCCCGGCGGCCAGCAGGCCGACCCAGGGCTGGCTTCTACAGGGAAGGGGGTGGGGCAGTGGGCTAGAGGCAGGGGCTGACTCATACCGGGGCGCTCTCCCCTCGTCAGCTTAAGACCCGAGGGGGACCCAGGGACCCACCAGGAACACGTTTCCTTCACGAGCTCGGCTTCGGGTCAGCAGCACCACGAAGCTCCAGGGCCGCCGCCCCCTCCGCGCCCCGCCCCCGGCACCGTGGGGGCAGATGCCCCCACCTGCACCCCGAGGCAGCCAAGCCCAAAGGCCCGTTACCGGAGAAGGTCAGAGAGCAGCCTGCGCCAAGCCCCGACTGAAAACCGACGACGAGCACGACGCGGGAAGCCAGAGCCCCTCCAGACGCAGAGCTGGCGGAGGGCCTCCCAGCCCGCTCCTCGCTGCCCCGCGGCTACCTGCAGCCGGTGGACACGGCTGTGAGGGAGGGAGGAGGGGCGCCGCCTCAAATGGGGAGTCTGGCGGCTCTGCCCAGCTCCACGTCACCACGCCGATGGGGGCGCTCCCGGGTCAGGCAAAGAGCAAAGGCTGACCCAGGGCCACCGTTCCCAGGGGCCAGCCGCCGGAGGGGAGGGGCTGGGAGCAGAGTCCAGGAGCCGAAGCCACTCCCTGAGGGCGGCCTCCCACCCCACACAGCCCCTCTGGCCACCAGGGGCTCTGGGGACCCTCTGCGCCACCCGAGGGACAGCCAAGCGGACAGCTGCCCTGCGCCTCCACCGCAGCACCTCCGGAACCAGACGCTGCCCTGGGGGACTTTCTTGGGAGTGAACCAGCCTTGCTCTCCCAGGCCGGGCAGCCCAGGGGCCGCTGCGCTAGACCCCACCTTTGCCGAGCCCCCTCCTCGCAGGGTGAGGGCCTCCCCGCCCCACGTTACCCAGCAGAATTCTGGAGACACCCACAACTCCACCTCCCATTCCCAAATCTTTCCTCTTTACCAGCAAGTCCTACCACTGCCCCCTTTGAGAAGAGCACCCCCATCACCCCAGCCCCCAGAGCTTCTGCCCAACAGGGCATCCCGCACGCACAAGAGAAACTTGCTCAGCCCGGCCGCCCTGGAAGGTGCCAACAGGGCCCAGCCGCGGAGCCCAGCCTGCCCTCCGGCCGGCCGCGCAGGGTCCAGGCCGCACACCGCAGGGGCACGGGCGGGCGCTCAGGCAGCCGCAGGGCCCGTCGCACCCACGAAGCGGCTACTCTTCTTCCTGGCAGCGGAGACCAACTCCGGCGTGGTCCTGAAGGCCTGATTCACGGGCGGCACACACCGCACACTGGGGGCTCCCTCCTCCCCCCAAGCACCACCCGCCCAAGCCGCCCCTGCCCGAGCCGCCCCCTGCGCCGCTCGCCGGGTCTCACTTGCCCCTGCAGCTCTGCTCCGACCCCTGCCGGCAAGGCCTCCCCGGCCCAGAACGCGCCTTCCCTCCACCTCCACCTCCGCCCCCTTTGTCTGAACACCCTGGGTGCCCAAGGAAGCCGTCATCAGGGCAAGGAGAAAAGAACTGTAAAAGAACATCTATCAGGGCCTTCAGGGGTTAAAAAGCAAAAGAACAACTCAAGCACAGACAAACGTGCTTTTCAGGAAGAAATTAGTCACAGAAACGCAGCGACCACGAGCTCGTGCAGGTTCAGAACGACAGGGCGGGTGTGGAGGCTCCTGGCACGCCCGGGCACGGGCGCAGGTGCTGGCGACCACGACAGCCGAGGCACCTCGGTGCCCGGCCCACAGCGGGAGGGGCCCTCAGGGCTTCAGCTGGTGGCCAGGAGCTGTGCTCAGGCTCCGCAGGGGTCCTGCTGGACCCCCCATCACTGTGACAGAGCAGAAACGCTTACAAAAACAAAAAACGTGTTTTAAGCCAAGTTTGGCCACCAAAATCAACCAAAAATGCTCTAGTTCTTAAACATAAATCACATCTCTGACCAGATCAGGAAATGCATTTATCTGCAAATAGGAAACTTCCTAAGAAAATACTGTCACCAGCTTTCCAAAAGACTCCCTCGTTCTGAACCCTGTGAGGAAAACAAGGGCACATCCACCTTTGCGTCTCCCACTCCGGAGGGAGCGAACAGCACCTTTTTCTCGGCCATTTGTGACTAAGAGAAAATAACAAAAAACTTAAACTCAAGCTTAAGATGTTCGGGTCTTAGAGAAGCAGCACCCCGAGGTCCTGGTGTCACCCCCAGGGGCTGCATCGGGAGAGATGTGAGCTGTCTGAGACGGCTCCGCAGAAACAGTCTTTCCAGCTGGCGCCCTCGGGGAGAAAGGCTCGTGCATCCACCTCCAAAATGCTTCCCAAGCAAGCGCACAGAAGTGCGTCCCCTTCCAGGCCCAGGCCCCGAAACGCGCACGGCTGCCCCTGAGCCTGCGGGGACTCCGCGCAGACAGGAGCCGCCGGGCGCAGGCGTGTGGGGCGTCTGCTCCGAGACGGAAGCGCCCCAAGTTGCTCCTTGTGTGCCCCACGAGCCCCGATGCTTCCGTCTCGTCCCCTTCTCAGACAGAGCTGGCGAGGCGCTGCCCGCTTCCCTCTTCCCTACTCGCTGCCCAGATGCAGGCGCCCGCTGCCCCCAGGAAGAGAACCAGGGTGGGCCCGCGACTTCTGGCGCCGCCTCCGGCCAGGCCTGGGAGTCCCCTCTGAACAGAGTCGGAAGCAGGGCGCTCCTGTGCGAAGGCGAGTCACGCCATCTGAGAGCAGAACCGCGTTCGGGCAGCGAAACGCCGGAGGGCGGCTCGGAGGAGACGCGGCCGCCCTGTAGAGCTGGTGCCGATGAGCCGCCCCAAGGGGACAGGAACCCGGAGAACTAGACACCCCCCGTCACCCTTCGTTGGCCGGCAGCAGGCCCGAGGTGAGACTCCCCACACCAGCTCAGGCGGCCGCCGTCCCATCTTCCAAAGCTGGGACGTCAAGGGGAGGCCACGGCTTGAGCCAGGGCCTCCGGCGGGCGGACGGAGCCCCCAGCCAGACGGCACCCCGCGAGGAAGGGCTCCCCTGTGCCAGCCGGGCTGCCCGCTGTCCGGGGAGCCCGCCGGGGTCCACCTCGCTCTGGGGGCTCCCGGCGGCGCCGCAGACCTGCTGCACGGCTGGCACGAGGACGCGAAACACCTTCCTCCGGGCTGGGGGGGCGCACGCCCGCCCCGCGGCTGAGTCAGCGCCCTCCGACGGGCAGGTCGGCGGCCGGACCCCTCGCCGGGGCAGTCCGAGCCAGCGACGGGCGGCGCCCGCCTCCCGGAGGCGGCCGAGCGCGGACGTGCCCCTCGGCCCCGCGGAGGCCGCGGCCGCCCCGCCCCGCGCACGCAGCCGGCCGCAGGGCGGGCCCCGCACGCGGAAGAGCCGGCCGGCCGCCGGCTGCGCGGCCTCCGCCCCGCCCGCCCGCCCCCCGCGCTCGGACTCCCGCGCTCGGCGCCCGCGGGCCCGGCCGGCAGAGCCGCCGCCGCTCGGGCCGTGGCCGCGGCCGCTCCCGGGAGGGGCCGCCTCGGAC